>OMLC01035514.1:0-23412 GCA_900302585.1 Regalecus glesne
CTGTGTGTGTTTATATCTATCTATCTATCTATCTCGCTCCTCTCTCTCTCTCTCTCTCTCTCTCTCTCTCTCTCTCTCTCTCTCTCTCTCTCTCTCTCTCTCTCTCTCTCTCTCTCTCTCTCTCCTGTCCAAAGCTATGACATAACAGTTGGCTGAAGTGGGGTCAGTGGTGACTCTGCTACCCTTTCTGTGTTTGGAATAAGTGATCCATTCTGCCTGTAGAGGCCTGTGCTATATCTGCATAGCTATGATGGATAGCTCATCTCTATCATTGGTATGTGTCCCAGATCACGCTGTGGTTTGTGGTTTTCCATAGATTTGATAGAAAGGCAGAATTGCAATGTTGGGCCCCTGGCTCCGGTTTCCGTCTTAGTAGACATTGGACTGTTGGTTAAACAATGATTAACTGCACTTTTATCAACTAGGGAACAATTCTGGAAATAAGGCTTTGCACGGAAAATGTCATAAAAACACTGAAGGCCCATTTCTTATGTCAGACTTTCCATTTTCTGCTTCCCTCTACTGGTAAGATATGTTGCAAGACTGGGAATTAAACCAGTAAGGGGGGTTTAAGATGATATATGATTATGATAAATGGACTGTTTCTTATATTGCACTCAATCTTAGCCGAAAAGATTTGATGAAGCATTTTAATTATTTTTCCTGCACTATAGCTATACGTGTATAGAGATTAGTTGGATATATATTGAATGTCTTGGAATGCACCAATTTTCTCACAATTCTTCATGCGCTTTATTTTATTTTTTATACATGCTATGTTCTTATATACGTGTAGATTGTCATTAGAAGAATATGACCTGTAATTGATATTTTATATTATAGCCCCAAATATCGGAGTGCAATTTGTTCCGTCATTTAAACGTCAGCTCCTAATGGAGCTTCCTGGTTGGCTGCGTAAACGGAAGTTAATATCACATGACCTTGGAAATCAGCTGATCCGCCGTAGACATTTTTTTTCAAGTCACGACTGCGGGGATTAATTCATAACATCCGCGACTCTATTTATCAGGTAAATCTACGTTCTGATCCACCGATTTAGCATTTATCGGCGCGCTTTCTGTAAAATCTGCCTGTTACCAACGTTAATTGACTGTTACTTTTTCTGTCTAAGGACCGAGCAGATCTCTTAACAGCTTCAACCATGGCGCTCAGCGATGCCGACGTACAGAAGCAGGTAAACTGTCAGCTTCTTTAATTTTTCTTTAGCATTTTCCACCTACCGTTAGTCGTCAGAAATGCACGAACAACCTGTTTCCATGTTTTCCATCGACGACAATTTATCATGCAGTTTTGTAAAAACACGATGTTTGAAATGTCCCCATCACAAAGGTTCAGTCAAGGACGGTGACATTGAGAAAGCCCTTTTCGGTTAGGTTTACAATGACGAATTGACCACATGCTCCAAGATATCTGTTAGGGTGTTATATTTGTTCAAATTAAAATCCGTTCAATTACATCTATTACAAGCAAAGCTACATGCAAGTTGTGACTGTGAAGTAGAGCCATGTATGTCACATGACAAACACGAGCCTGACCGATGAGCAGCTCTGGAAGGATTTGTGGCTTATTCAATGTGAATCATACAACCTATTGAACACAAATCACTGTCCACCCATGAACAACAGCACAGGGTAGAGGTTTATATCCTCATGCAGATGGCAATTTTCAAATTCCATGGGCCTTATAGAGAAATGGTCACAAGAAAGTCAAGAGCATTCCATACCATAGTGAGAAAAATAGCACTATTTGACCTGGAACAAGGCGAACAAACACTCCTCTTTTCTCATGGATGGACTGATTTGCTAAGGTGTTATTGGATTTTATATGTAGGTTGACATTCTAAATGTATGATACCTTTAAAGGATTTTTATATATATGTAGGATGAATTGGTTTATCCTCATGCTTTTTCCTTTCATTGTTTATAGATCAAACACATGATGGCCTTCATTGAGCAGGAGGCCAATGAAAAGGCAGAAGAAATTGATGCTAAGGTACAGCATTGCACACACACACACACCTATTAACCATGCATTGCAATAGAAAGAACCTAAAGGGTAAGGTTTTGAAGAGATAGTGATTATAGTGAAAATCGATCAAAACACAAAGTGATTATTATTTTGGATTAAAGTAGCTCAGTGGTAGAGGCTGCTCTTTGGGAACTGACCAGCCAGATGTAGCGGGTTTGAACCCACAGTGCGGGATCAGGTAGGGCATCTGGCTTCAATTCCTCATGCTCCACAATGTGGGAACTAATCCTGACACGTACAAATCAACTCCCACATTGTCACTGTTGAGTGATTTGTGTCTCCCTCTGCAGGCAGAGGAAGAGTTCAACATTGAGAAGGGTCGCCTTGTCCAGACTCAGAGGTTGAAGATAATGGAGTATTATGAAAAGAAAGAGAAGCAGATTGAGCAACAGAAGAAAATGTGAGTCAGTCACATCCACACAGCACATGCCTTCCCCACTGCTTCCCTCCAAATTGGGGAAGTACTGCACATGTGATAGATGGGTTTGTTTATAGATAAAATCTATAATTATATCATTTTATTTGATCCCATTAACCAACAATGTCTTGATTGTGAATTCTTTATCCTGTCCCCATAATTCTTTCCTCATCATTGACCCATGGAGATGAACATATTTCATATTTTTTCTATTTGATTTTGCTCCCCTGCAGTCAAATGTCAAACTTGATGAACCAGGCACGACTGAAGGTGCTTAAAGCACGTGATGATATGATTTCGGTAAGCACCTTTGTTTGATGCTGTTCCTTATACAGAGCCCTTGAAAATTTTTAATAATCCTCTGTGTGTAAATACTACAACTTAGGGTGTTACAGAAGCTCAATCATATCATACGGGTTTAGGTCCTGTCCTGAATGTCATTCTCTCTCTAGCTTGTCTCTCCTGGAATATTTCATTGTCCTTAGGAAAGAAAACCTTCCAAAAAACAAATTTAAGCCACATTTCATCTTGATTCCCCTAGGATATGTTGAATGAGGCCCGCCAAAGGCTTGGTAATGTGGCAAAGGACCATGCTAGGTACCCGGCCTTGATGGATGGGCTGATTTTACAGGTAAGTAACTACCTGAGCTTCCATGACACACGGGAATTAGCCTCATCTTTTAATGGTTGAAAAAAATGACCACAAACTAATTGTATATTTTGTTGTTTCTTTCTGCATGAGCAAAGAATCATTGTGCTGTCAACATTTTTAATTTTTGAGAATCCAGCAACCAGAAAAACAAAACAAAATGACTGAGTAAATAATGTTGATTCTTTACCTTTTTCATATTAGGGATTCTATCAGCTTCTGGAGCTCAAAGTGACTATCCGCTGCCGTAAACAGGACCTACAGTTAGTTCAGGTGATTAACGTTTCCATTCAGATGCGTTACAATCATCCATCCATCCATTGTGAACCATTTATCTGAAGTCGGGTCATGGGGGAACTGGAACATATGTCAATGCTCATTATGTGAAAGACGAGCAAACATTCTGGACAGGTTGCCAGTACATCAGAGGGCAGAACCGTGTCTTGCTCAAGGACACGTCCACACACTTCTCTATGTGCTGGTATTGAACCTGCAACCCCCTGATCACCAGACAACCCCCTCTGCCCACTGAGTCATGCCGCCCTAGTGTTGCTGTCATTATCTCAATTTAAATTGTATCACGAGAGCTATTTTGTCTTCAGGCATCCATCCAGAGGAATATTCCAATCTATAAAGCAGCAACAAAGAGCACTCTGGAGGTCCGCATTGACCAGGACAACTTCCTGTCCCCAGACATGTGAGCATCATTACATTTGAAAGATAAAATTTGATGGATAAGAAAAAGTTTATTGCATCATAAGTATCCCTGGTACATGACTGAAGTGTATTGTCTGGTTGATGTGACTTGCTCTGTGTTTGTTGGTGTGACTGTATACAGTTCTGGAGGCATTGAGCTCTATAACGCTGATCGGAAGATCAAGGTGTCCAACACCCTGGAGAGCAGGCTGGACCTCATGGCCCAGCAGGTAGGAAACGGATGAGTCACTGCCCATACTAGTTTGACACCTTTCCCTTTCCCCACTTCAGAAAGAGCACTGTTGACTTGGATACTGTAATGAAATGTGCAGTAATCCTTTTCCGACATTATCAATCTTTTTTTTCCCCCAAGTGAAGAATGATGAATTTATCCTTTTTGCTTGAAAAGTGCTTTGAAGCTTGACTTTGGTGTTTTCTGTTAACCTATTGTCTCCTGTTCTCAGATGATGCCCGAAATCCGAGTGGCTCTCTTCGGTGCCAATCCCAACCGCAAGTTTATGGACTGAATTGCTATGCTGTCCCAGAAAACAATACAGAGTGCTGTTATTTTTTATTTTGTGGTGTAAAAGATTTAATTCCAAGTGTCTTTGAAAAGAAGTTCCTGCACAATTTCAGCTCAAAGGAGAAATGCTGTCATGTGATGTATTACTGTATTTTATTTCTGTGCATCAAGGGAAAGTATGTATGCTGTGAACTGAGTTTTACAGATTCGAGTAGAGGATGTGTTCACACAGCTGTCATGACTGGTTTACTCAAATGCTCCCTTCCATGGGTCTTTGTATACACTGCTTATTCAGAGACAATAGGATTAATCGGATGTTTAACATTTTGGTTTCTCAATAGCTCGGTCAGTCTTCCCCAATCCACTCTATAACTTTTCCACCTGATTCCATTCAACACCGCATGACACGCTGCATTGGACCATTGTATTGCTCGGTAATATGCTCCAACCGGTCTGAATGATTTACGACACATTTGAGAGAAAGAGAACAGCACTGCAAAACTTGTAAGACGTTGAGTTAATTTATTGATGTTGCATCAACTGTATGTCTCCTATATCATTCCAAAGGGTGCGTTATATGTATATGAGAACCCCGAAACCATAGCTAAATTATAATGTTTGTGAGTGTTCTTTTTGTTTCATTGTACTGTTATTTTGATTGTGTCTCCATCTGGAAATAAATTGTGAAAATGTATAAGTAAAAATCATTCGTACCTACCTATCTGTTCTTTTGTAACTCTTGCAAATTTCTCAGGATTTCCTCTGCCTCTGCAACACTGGCCATTCATGCTTCCTCCATTAGTTAATCACATGGTCATTGGTCAGAAAAAACCCATATTATCCAATGCCTTGCACTATTTTGCTGACGTGCTGAGTGGGCAACAAGGGCAGCGCTATAAGAGAGAAATGAGTATTCGGAGGACTGGTGAGCTGAGACTTAGGACACCGCAAGCCATATCTCATTTGTAAGTACTTTGCTTTTTTTTAACTTCTAATTGTTTGTAATGTAGGCAGTGATGCGGGCAGAGATTTTGTTTCCATTTTATACTCAATGTTTGAGATTGAGTTTTGAAGGCAGCTCAGATTCTTGTCCTGAACCCAAAGCAGTCATGAGAATAGCTCTGGTCTGCAGGTTGGGACAGGCAACCATAACTAAGTTTACATGAGAATGCTGCTGCTGTTGTTATCATTGCATAAGCTGATGGACATACTGCAGGGTTTGGTGGTTGGAATAGGTTTACAGGCTATGAGGGGATTTTGTGAACCTTTTTCAAGCACAAGGGTTATTCTATTGTTCTAAATGCCCTCCTGTACGTACTTAAGTCATTAGACAAACAATGTGATTCAGTGAAATATAGTCAGACATTCCTTTTCCGTGGCATGATGTTCTGTCCTAGAGGCTCCTCACTCTGTCAAAGACAGGCCAAAAGGTGGATACCGACAGGGAGTGACATGCAGCGATCGGAAGAGATCCCAGCATTATTTTGAAGGGGAAACTGCACTCCTAATTTGGACCGTAGTGTATCTGGAGCATGCAGGGCTGAGCGCAGCTTATTGAAAGGAGGTGGGTCTCTTCCCAGAAAAGTGGACCTTCTTATTCTGGGCACAGCCTGAACCCTATGCAAAGCCGCGTGGTTCATGAAAACCTTTGATTCAGCGGAAGGATTGCCCTAATGATGAATCATATAAAAGTAACTTGAGAATTTTTAAATTTATTCCTGAGGTAACTGAAATTTATTTTCACTCATGCTTTGTACTTCCTCCGTATTGATTGTCATAACTCACATTATAGTTACATTATAACGTTTAAGTTTTCTGCACTGTGTATTGACTGTATCTATTTTACATGACTTGGCTTTCTGTGTACTACGATTCTGTTGCTCCTCTCTCTTCTGTGCATTTGACCCCTGTTGCATGTGTCCTGGAAGAGGGATCTCTCTGTTGCTCCTCCTGAGGGTTTTCCTGTTCCCATTTTTCCCTAATAACGTTTTCCTTTGGAGTTTTTCCTCATTCAAGTCTAGAGTCCAGGGCTCGAGGGGGCTGTATTGTTTGGAAGACTCTTCGGGACTTATTTGCGATTTGGGGCTACAAATGAACTTGACATGACTTCTATTGAATACGATTTAATCAGACATTTTGCACCCCCGTTATTTGGCGTGGGGGATATGTCAGAGGTCCCTTCCTGACCTTTCCTTGGCTAACACGTATGGCGTGCTGGTAGAATGAGTGTTGTTTTTGAGTTTGGCCTATTATTAGCCCCAAAGTCTGCGATGCATTTTAATTCATCGGGGGACAATGAACTTCCAACTTAATAGCAACGAATTAAAATAGCATGACTGTAAATCAGTTCTCTGTCTGACTGGAGGTTATCTGATTAGTGAAATAAGCTGGAGTGATGTTGCTTTTGGAAAGGAACCCTGCAGACACACAACTGTGCACATGACTGAGAACCGCTGGCTTTAAACAGAACAATGCACAGCGCTGACCTCAGCCTCATGAGAGCTCCATGAGCTTACACGGCTGGTCCTATTGCACCGGTCTGCTGGGCAGCTGGAGGAGATGCTGGGTGGAGGTCGGTGTTGCAGATCCATGCCCCGCCATTTGATAAATCAGTTGTGCCAACCAGTCTCGGCACAACGGTGCTGCTTTAGCAGCAGCTAGGAAATGCTGGTATTTCAGTAAGCAATCAGGCCAGGGTAGGTGAAGAACTTCCCATTTTGATTTTCACCATTTAAGTCCCCCGCAGGCCTGTTTTAACCGTACAAAGTCTGATCATCAAGCCAGGGCGTAGACCTCTTTAGTTGTCTGGCTCTGGTCGGGAGAGGTCCAGCTGAACCCAGGATACTAGAGAGGGCCACATTTAAGTCACTCGTAAGACTTTCAACAGAGTCAAATCTGCAATTTGCGATAATGAGCTATACAAAGAAGACGGACAAATCTTCTGAAGCATCTGCTGACATAGAATCAATCAGTTTTCCTCTCCTTGTTTTACATCGGATTACTGTATAGAATCACTGCACTAAGATTGTTCTTATTCCAGGTGGCTGTATGGTGTGATAAAAGAGGAATATAAAGCAGCGCTGTGCAGTGGAATATACGGACATGGTGACTTGGGTGTGCAGAGGAAGACTGCAGGCTCTGGTCAGATGCAGCCTCTTCCTGTGGTTTGGGGTGGTATGTAATGGGGAGCCTGACCCCGCCCAGAGAGATGCGTGGATACGACAGGAGGCATCCAGACAGATAGGAGGCAGAGAGACCCTGACCCTGGCAGAACAGAGACTCGACACTCAACTCCATGGGTTGAAACAGAAAGAGATGTCTGCTGCCCACTTCCCACCTGCTATGCACTTCTTCAAGGCAAAACCGCTCATCCAACAGAGTCCCATCTTCAGCATTCTACAAAAGATGCCAAAAGGTATTCACCACCTCCAGTAGGTCCTTGTCTTCAGTCTCAGCATCCCAGGTCTCCTCTGGGGTGATATGGTCTAAATACGAGTGCACCAGTCTGAGTTTGGGGTGACGTTGCTGTCTCCGGCCAACAGGGGGAGCCCTCCACATTCACGGTTCCTCTCTGGTCAGCGTGGATTGGCTGGTGAAAAATGTCACCTACAGGCCAAACTGCTACATCTGCTTCACATGGGACAAGTCTGTCCGGTTCCTGTTCTCGGACCACCAGCCCTTCCCTCGATGGGACTGCATGTACTGGCACTTGCTCAAAACCCTGAGAGCCAAAATGGGAGATCCGACTGACTTTGATACCAGGTCGTATACTGTTGTATATAGCTGACCTTAACTAGACTTAAAATCATCTGATACAAGCATGTCAAGAGGTGGCAAGATCCATGACAGGGCACATAACAAATACGAGGGTCTTATGTATGTGTGTGTGTTTGTGTGTGTGTGTGCGTGTTTAGTTTGATAAGGAATCTCACGCTGTACACAGAAGACCCCGACACGGCGTACCCGAATCAAGACGTTGTGTGGGAGAAGTTCGAGCAGGCCTTCATCTCGGCAGCAGGACTCATCACTTACGCCCCCGTACTTAAAGACTACATCTACAGGGGCCTGGAGGAGCTCCACAAAGACAACGTCATGTACCTGGAGCTCAGAAGTGGCCTTTCACGGGTTCGTATTGACACAATAATCAGTTTTTAACTACGGAGTCTGGCTTTTTATGACTCTGCTGTGCTTTGCACTCTGCTGCTTCGCAACACTGCAAATTTCCCCTCGTGGGACTAATGAAGGAATGTATTATCTGATCTGGTCTTAGACAGTTAATTCTCAGCAGCAGGGAAAGAGCTATTTATCATGTCTTTCTCGTTTCGTTTTTGTTTTCTTTGGAATTAAGTCGGACGGCTTAGATCTGAAGGTCAGGCAGTCCCCTAAGTGATCGTGCTGAAGTGTCCATGAGCAAGACACTGAACCCCTAACTGCTCAGGCCCTGTGATGGGATGGTGACCTGTCCAGGGTGTTTCCTCACCTTTCATCCAATGAGAGCTGGGTTATGCTCCAGCATGACTCCATGACCTGACTTGGGGTAGCTAGATGGATGGACGGACGGATGGATGGATGGAATTAAATCCCAGTGTTGTGTCTATTTAGCAGACCAGCCCTCATGCCAAATAAGTGAAACTGTCAGATATACTGAGTGATTCACAAATACCATGTCAGAGATGTGACGTTCAAATGTGACAAAACGTGTCAAACTGTCTTTACACTCTAGACATACGAGCTCAATGGAAGCATCCACGACAAGATTTGGTCTCTGAGGACTTTTCAGGAAGCCACAAAGCAGTTCATGGCGGACCACCCAGATTTCTTCGGAGCTCGTATGATAATCACCGCCCACAGGTGCCCGCCTCATATCAGCCAAAAGGACACCACAGATACCCCAAAAGATAACTTGATCCCCACACATAACATGACCCATTTGAGATGCATTGTACCAAATCCCAGGTGCCAACATGAACAACAGTTCAACAAAATACAGTGTCAAATAGAAAATCCATTACTGCAGCTTGCTTTTTATTTCTAAGGGACCATGTGGCCCGGTGGTTAGCTCTGTTACCTCACAGCAAGAAGGTCCCGGGTTTGAATCCCACCCCAGGTCCTTTCTGTGTGGATTTTGTATTTTCTCCTCGTGTCTGTGTGGGTTTCCTCTGGGTGGTCCTGTTTCCACCGACCATCAAAAAGACACGCAGGCTAGGGTTAAAACTCCCCCTGCCCGTGCCCCTGAGCAAGGCAATAGGATAAAGAACCAGAGTTGGTGCTGCAGCTGGTCCTGTATAACCGGATGGGTTGATTACATTGGGTGATTTTTGTTGTGTGTGAGTACAATAACAGTCTTTTTCTACTTCATCCTGTCTTGTTGTTCTTAACCTTCTGAAAACTGTTTTACAACTGTGTCCACTAACCTTGGCACAAGTTAGCAGTTGTTAAGTGCCGAACTTTATGATGTCTAATGCTGCCACCGTGCCTGCCCAGGGTTCTGAGAGTGTCTGACATAAAAGCCGCCGTGAGAGAGGCCATTCAGATGAGGAAGGATTTCCCAGAGGTTGTCGCTGGATTTGACCTGGTGAGACCTCTCCTGAGGGACCGATGACGCCAAGCTAAATGCTGGTTAATGAAGATTAACACATTTTATTTTGCACAATTACAACTTTATTGACCCAAGAAACCCCAACAACCAATGGGGAAATGCACAGTGTCATGTGTAGAACATCTCTGATGCACAGTGATCTGACAAGTCTATGGGATTAACTGATCATGAGGCTGTGATTGACTTAACGCTGTGGTTTGGAAGGTTGGCAGGGAGGACAACGGGCGATCCCTCTGGTATTTCAGAGAGGCACTGTCACTGCCGGATGATCTGGGAGCTGTGCTGCCATATTACTTCCATGCAGGGGAGACGGGTAAGTAGTAGCTGAGCTGAGGATACACTTATTTCCTGTCATATACGACATGTACAACACAGGCTCACAATGATGGCCTTTTATACACCAGTGCAGAGTGATCACCTTATGCTTTGAAGACACGATGCTGGATATAGTTGTTGAGAGGGTCTCGGAGGGAATGGGGTGAACACTCGCCGCCACCACCGTCTGATAAAGATGGAGGACTGATGTGTCACTGAGCAGCATTCTCATATTGATACTACTACTTCTACTACTTCTGCTATTAGTATTTTCAGCTGCTCCCACTAGGGGTCACCACAGCAGATCATCAATCTCTTCCTGTCACACCAGCCAGGTGCATGTCCTCCCTCACCACATCCTTAAACCTCCTCTTTGCTCTTCCTCTTCTCCTCTTGCCTGTCCGCTATTCCCGAGTGGTTATAAAAAGTTTAAACTGTCCACTACTGAAAGATTTTCTTATGGTTTTTTTTTGTATTTGGACTTCTGACTGTGTGTGTGTGTGTGTGTGTCCATAGACCACGAAGGCTCCAAAGTGGATGAAAACATTCTCGACGCCCTTCTGTTCAACACCACACGCATCGGTCATGGATATGCTTTGGCACACCATCCGCTAGCCAAGGAGCTGTCCAGGGAAAGAAATGTGGCTGTGGAGTTGTGTCCCATCTCAAACCAGGTCACTGCTTCCAATCACAGTAATGAGGGAATACAATAGAGCACGCTAGACTGCTGCACTGGGGGGAAATGACGCAAAACAAGCGGAGGAGCTTGTTTTTGACCTCTGCATAGTCTTAGTAATGCATGTTTCTATGTGACCTGCAGGTATTAAAGCTAGTGTCAGATCTGAGGAACCACCCGGCTTCTGTCCTAATGTCTGAGGGTCATCCTCTAGTCATCAGCTCCGATGACCCATCCCTCTTTGGCACCACCGGCCTTTCCTACGACTTCTACCAAGCCTTTGTGGGCATCGGGGGATTAAAAGCAAACCTCGGCACCCTCAAAGAGCTGGCTGTCAACTCTATCAGGTAGGAATCAGTGATTTGCTCTGTTCACAGCTGAGTTTAAAGCCTGTCAGAGAATGATCAGGTGTATGAACTACATGGAACGTGACCTTGACGTTAAACATCAGTGCATGAACCCTTTGTCTCCATATAGATACAGCTCCTTGCCACCTCACCTGAAGGAAGCAGGCCTTGCAATGTGGCAGAACAAGTGGGACGCGTTTGTATCTGAACATTTATGACAGCTGGAAAACAAAGGGACTATAATAGTGTTGGTAGTATTTATATATACCTTTTTTTAAATGGCAAACTATCACAGGTGATAGTATTAATAAAGAATAATAAATGATTCACAAAATGAGAAAGAGGTTTTTATTTGTAACAAAGTCAAAGGTGTTCACAGATTTGCCTTTGAATGTGTCATTTTCAGCAAATTTCCGTCTGCCATAGTCTTTGTGGAGGGTCTCTCTCTTTTTCTCTCTCTCTCGCTCCCTCACAATCATACATTTCACATAGAAAATAGTGTGTTAGAGTACTTAACTCTGCATCTACAACGTCTGTTAGCACTCTTTGTGTACCTCAAAGCTCTGTTCTTGGACCTTTATTCTTTATTCTTTATATTAACGATTTACTGAGTAACTGTCCGTCTAAAATAATTTGCCAGATGTGTACTGATGATACAAATGTGTATGTGCAAGCTAAAAGCAAACATCAAGCTGCACAAGAATTAGCAGCTGCTATGACTAAGTTTTCCAACTGGCTGGGATGTTCTCATTTGCATCTTAATGCATCAAAAATTGTATGTTTTTTTTTCAAAATAGGCAAGTAATGAAATAGCCCCAAATGTGTTTGTACTCAGCCTTAAACAGCTAGTGAAAATAATTGTGAATATAATTAAATCCAATCAAACTTAAGATACATTGGATATCTTAACTATGGAGTGATCCAAATTATATTTTAATTCAACAATTATACCATATATGACTTACTGTATAGCAAGTTTGGTACTAGCATGTAAGTCCACACTAAAGCCTATTGAAACTTTACAGACAAGCCCTAAAAATTCAACACAAAAAGCCTAATGAGTAATATCCTCGTGAAATCTTGAAAAAATATGATATGCTGAACTGGAAAAATGTAGCCTACTATGTAGATTCTACCTTGGTTTATAAAACTGTCCATAGTCTACCCCCACTTCTTCTAAAGGAGTTTATAAAGAAAAGTCAAACAGGTCAACAGGGCAGACTCTAGGGTTGGCTGGTTCCATTTAGAAAAAATGCCTTTGGTCAGTTAGTGTTTTCATATTGTATTGTTTCATATAGTAAATGTTATTATGTTGAGTGAGTTTTTGGTAGTATGTGCTGGTAGTATCTGGTTATTGTATAGAATGAGTTTTAGGTAATATATCCTGTGTTTATTTGTTATATGTGTCAATGTTTTTATTTTCCCAAGGGACAATAGATGACAATTACCCTGGTGGCTAAAGTTGGCATATTTACTTTTAACTCTATATGTTCATTAATATACACTGTCCCTATCTGAATACACATACATTCATGTATGGACTGTCTTCAGCTTAGCCCGTTTACACTCAGAGATCTGGGAGTTTCCAGATACCCATATTCACCAGATAGTGGTTGCTCTTGTACTTGTGAGATTTGATGGCCCGATGTGGATTTGTCTACCAGCCTGGTAAGAAGAGAACTGCACAGAGAACAAATGCTTTCCAGTCCTTGAAAAAGAGCTGAGTAAACGTCTTACCAGACTTTGAATAATTGAATTTACCCACAGACAGGAGAAATGTCATTGATTGAATGGATGTGTTCCTGGAAACAGAGCCTTGGTACATAGATCTGGCACAAGGTCATTGATCAGCTGTTGACATGAGACCAAAAAGAAGAAGCATTTTTATGAACAATTTGCAGAATAAAACTTTATGCAAGAACAAACTTGGAAAAATGAATAAAATACTAGAATTAACCCAGAAGCACTACAGATCCAGGGTGGCTTAATTGAACCATACAGGCACCACAGGGCACCAGGAAGGGTGCGGTGAATTCGAAACTGCAAAATCTGGCTTTCCAATTCTTGAAGAACAAACTCTACCACTGAGCTACTGTGGACTGGTCTAGATCGTTTTTTAATGGCCTTTTTATTGTTATAAAATTTAAGATTTTATGCACTGCTATAAATTTTTGAGAGGAGAAATAAAGCAAAGAGGGGCTTCAGTTTGTAAACTTGTATTGAGAACAAGCCATGTGTACTATTCAAATAACTGCAGAATAGCTGAAATCAAACCAAAATGGTGACACATTGACATATGTGCTCTAACAACCCCCCCCTCAGTGAAGGAACAGTTTTTCCCTCCTCACATCACTCTTTGACTCCCTGTTAAATCCAGTGTTCATCCCTATCAAGGATGTACACATCCTTATCCCTGAAAGAGTGGCCACTGTTCTGTAGATGGGTGTAGTCTGCAGAGTCCTGGCCTGACCCATTAGCTTTTCTAGGTTGTGCCATCCTGAAACTGATATTTGTTTTTGGTTGCTGTGCAACTGTGCTGCTTGAATAAGTTACTTAGATGAGTATTGAAACATTTCTCCCAATAAAAATTGTGTCCAGATGATCTGATTCAACTTTCGGTGATGTTCTTACCTGGATTATTTAGCATGTATAATGGTGCAAGTCAAACATTTACGGATAGTTTTGATACTACTCTAAAAGCACAACAGTCAAGTAGCAGTAAAGTTAGCTTTGATTTTCTAAAAGAAGCCATAAAGACATATTTCCATGACTACCCCCAGATCTTCTCACGTTCCCTTGCTAAAAATGTATGTAAATGTTTTCCAGGGAGTCACTTTCCAGTCTTTCAAGATGAGCAGAAGCAGGTCTTATACATATGTTAAGTCAAAATATAATTTATTTCTTTAAATATCTAGAATTAAAAACAAGAGGGGGAAATCACTGTTGCCTCAAAACAAGAAGGTCCTGGTTTGGATTCCATACCAGGTCCGGTGCTCTGGGTGCTCCAGTGTCCTCCCACTATCGAAAAAGAACATGCAGGCACTGCAGATGTGAATTAGCTTTACGATGTAATCTAGTGCAGCACATATAATGGTGACATTAATGTATAAACCTGCACATGGTCCCTTAAAAAATGTGAGGGATATTTAAATGCATCTTTTAACAAATTAAATGAAGATACTTGAAGGACAAAGAAGACTTGAAACGTTGTAACAACAAAAACAGGCCTCCACTGCCATATAGGATGGTAAAAGTCAATGACTTGCAACTTTGGGGTGCAGGGGTTTGACTCGAACCAGACGAGACAATCCCAGCCGAAGACCTTGTCCTGGAGACTTTATCGCTGTATTCTGAGATGATGAGGGACTTCTACCAATCTGACCTGGTAACACATTTCGATGGAAAATTTTAATACATTTCACTCAAAGTCACTAATTTCATCATGACTAGTCACTTTCCTCTTTAACTCGTAACAATTCAATGAACACTAGTTCTTTTATTTTAGTTTCTAGTACTTCATTTAAAAGAACTAGCAACAAACATATTCTAAATAGGATGACATCAAGCTGATCAATTTAATTGCTAGTCACTCTTTAAACACTAGTTGTTAAAACCAGTCATACCTGGAGGATTCCACTTAGGTATTCTGCCCCCTGCTGGACTCACTGGCTTGTTCATGGAGACTGTGGTTGTACTTAAAGCCTGTCGAGGTTCTAATGCAGGTTTAAGTAGTGGAGGACTTCTCCCAGGTTTGGTGGCTGCTAGGAGAGACATTTTCAAAACAATTACTTTTTACATTCCTGGTAAAAGTACAATAAAAGCCTGGAGTCTTTTTTTTTCTTTTTAAGACTGCATAGAGCGGACCTGTCGCTTGCAGTCTGGCTTTAGAGGTCTTGGTTGCTGGCTTTTCTTTCTTTAAGACGGGAGGATCATTCTTGTTTTTTTTTCCTTTTTTGGTTCCTTTTTTAAATTTTTTGACTGTGAATTCTTCATCCTCACTCTCAGCTGGCTCACTGAAATCGTCTTCACTTTCTGAATCTGCAAAGGTAGTGGTATTACATATCCATGAAATGTAAAAAAAATGCTAGGTCAAAATGACGGTCCATCAAGTATTAAAGGGGAGTCAATAACCTGGGGTTGATTTTGGCTGGTAGTCCACATCCTCCTGCCGCTCTTTTGTGGCTTTGGAGACGATCCTTCTCTCTCTGGATGGGGTAAGTGGTGACCCCTGATCTTTTGTGATCTTGTCTAGGCCTGAGGAGAACATATATGCTCATGTCCCAAAAACTTGCTGTACCCATTTCCAATATTGAAGGTGAACATGTAACAATTTGTCAGTAGAAGAGTCAAACATAGGAGTATTGAATGTGTGATTATAAAAGGATTTATTGTATACTGCATGGTGTAATGAGCATTTTTTACCTAAAACAGTAAAGTTCACACTGCAGTTTGAAAGGCGTTGAGCAGATGGATCAACATTTTCAGCTCCTGTAAGTGTGTACATAACACGTTCTCAGAGAAATACATAAAAATGGAAAGAATAAAAAGCTATTTAAAAGTGCTTCTTTGCGCAGTATAAACATTTATCTTAAAGTGTTAAATCTAACCTGTGCTGGGAGGTAAACTGTCCTCTTTCCCATCTGAAGCTTTGAGCAAAGAAAGTGTAAGGGCTGCTTCTAGATCTGGGTCAAACAACTTGTCATCCAATGGTCTCCTAGGAAAAACATACAATACCAAGAACTGATCCCAAGTTTGAATTAAAAAGATGAAGCTGTTTTTCAGGCAGAGTGCTTCTACTCTTTATCAGATTTAACAGCTTACCACTCAAAAAAAACACCAAGCAGATTATTTTATGGTGAAGTTTTGTAGGACTAATCATTTTGATATGTAAATGAAAATATCAGAATGACACATCAAAACGTGCACTTTGCAGGAGTTATTTTGACACTGTCAATGTCTCACTATACTATGTTCTTCTTTAGAATGGGACGCATGATAGCTGACGTGCCGCAGTTCTTGTACAAATAAACTAGATTCAAGGCTCTTTCTTTCCCAGATGTCAGGCTTGACATCACTGCAGTTTTTATATAGAATTTGACATTAAAATTTCACACGATATTGTCTTGTGAATAGCTTTGCAGTGGTGTTTCCTTGCAAGAACTAACCGTGAGGACTGAGACTAGAGGCAGAGAGGGACAGAAGAATACAATTGGCCACCAGAAACATTTTATTTAACACAAATAAAAGTTGAATCAGTTCATTTGGACACAATATTTTATTAATATATTTTGTTGACATCTTTAGTCTTCAAGACTGAAGATGTCACCCGTACGAGTAATGAAACGTTTAATTCAATAAAATGCTGTGTCCAGATCAACCGATTTGACTTGGTGTGATTTCCTCACATGGATTAATGAGCATCAAAAAAGACATTTTACTAAACATGACAGAACTTGACAATAATCACAGATTAAACCCAATACTAAGAATTTAAGAACCCCTACTATATAAAAACAGGCATCTATTGTAGATAGAGGTCATTGGGCTGTTCCCTTATTCCATTTCACAGCGCACAGCATATTTGTATTACTTCTTTTAGATATGTACTCTAAACACAGTGCATCATGAGGAAAATGAGTTAAGTCTAATACCTTCAGTCTTTATGTACACTTTATACAAAGATTACTTGGCACCACACCTGTTCTTACTGCTCCCCCCGGCCTCTGAATCAGACTCTTGGCTGGAGGACTTGGTTGATGATTTCTTCCGTTCTTGTTGTTTCACAGCCTCTCTGGCTTTCTTGCTGGGTGGTGCCTTTACAGAGTGAAAATCCTGATCTGTTCCAAATGAAGAGATTTTATGAAGGAATACATTTAGTTGGTGAGAAAGATGTGTCCTTTGGTGAGGAAATATCTCTGACCTGAGGGGAAGGAAATCTAGTTCACTAATTCATAATATGATCCATCTCATACGGATAATCGACCATAGTACAGCTTGTAGTGTGGCTAAGCAATAATTAAATATCATTTATCATTTTTCATTGACACTGTATTGGAATGAAATACTCATCTACTACGTCTACATCAAGTGCTCATCTACTGCCCAAATTCCAATGCAACGTGGCACAGCTTCTCCTTCAGATCAGTAAAGGGTTCAATATCTCGCCTACTGAAGGAGCCGGGGATCGAACCACAAATCTTCCATTGGACTACTAAAATTCATTTAACAAGGAAGATAATAAATTCAGGTGTAATAAGCTACTCACCATTTTCATCAAAGTCGTTTGAATCACAATAATTCACAGCCTTTGTCTTCCTGTCAACCAGAGAAAAATCACTTCAGCACCGGAAAGATCAAAGAAAGGCGATCTGAATAAAATGGATCAAGTAAGATTACAAACCGTGAAGGTCGGTCCATGACTTTTATGAAGAGATCCTAGTTAATGTTACTAGCTCTCGTTTCTAAGATGAGCTAAAGAACTAAAGCTACACACGCGTCTATGCTAACAGGTTAACGAGGAAGAAAGAGTTAGCAGTTCGTCCAGCTTTGCCGAGCTAACCTTAGTTGGCGGCCATTCTCATCAACTAGACAGCACCTGATACCATCCTAGATATAAAATATAACTCAAAGTGTTATTAAATAACACGTTAAGTCGTTTGCTTATTACTATATTCCTTCACACGACTATGAAGGTCCACACCGTTTTCAACCAGCCCGCCCAAACAGTTGTTGACCAATCTGACGATAAATTGGGTTAGATTCGTTTGTTATTAATCTTCGACAAACAAACAACCCAAACATTTTATGTTAATATCTATATTCGAATAAATAATAATTGATGTTAAATGATATAAAATGATGCATTTACTGGCAAAAAGATCGCATTCTTTACAACGGTATGCACCGAATCTGCCTCTATTAAACCGCATTGTGTTTTGTCTGTGGCAAGGCGTCAGCTGATGACGTGTACACCAGGTTCATAACAGAACATCCTGAACCCTCATCGGTACTTTTAGGTGTTTTTAACCAGAATCTTACTGCTAACTGTGTGCTAAATGGTGCCAGTGAAGTTTATGTTTCGTAGGGGTAACCCCTTTCTCTTGCCATGTCTTTTTTTTAAAAGAAAGCCAACGTAGTGGGGGTTTTATTATCACTAGATATCAATTAGTTTGTATTTAGCATTTATCTCTATAATTGCTTTGGACGACTGACACAAAAATTAACCTATTCAAAGTAAAAGCCGCTCATATTATTTTACTCCGTTGATTTTCACCCGTTTTCATCTTTAAGCTACACTGCTGGTCGAAACCAGTTTAAGTTACTGGTAAAGGGACCTGTTGTAGTGAAGCCATCATATCCTTCTGTCAAAGTTCTTTTTGTCTATTTGCTATCCACACCTTGCAGGCCATGGCGTTGTCCCCCTGATGTCGAGGGAAGTCTCCCAGAAGGTCAGCAGATGGCAGTAAGAGTCCGGTGCTTCAGTATCATCATGGAGGTAATGAATCTGACCTGGTGGGTGACATGAACCTGACATGTCCCCAGCCCGCCCAGTCGCCCACACTCAGGCCGGAAGCAATCACGGCTCCCTCGTTTTCTCTTTTACTGCACTTCTGAGAGAGCAGCCGTCTCTCCAAGGGTTGTCATTTTCCAGCGTGTGAGTGGGTGGCTGTCAGCTGTGGTTTGTCACACAGTGGACCTGGAGGAGACTTGCTGTGATCTGATGGTCCGTGTCTTCGGACCCAGACGAGGGAGGAGGACGTTACAGCCATGAGGCCAAAGGGCCTTGTGGTCACACATTCCTCAACTCCTACAGTCAAGACCAAAATATCAGATCCAGTCATGCAAACCCTGCGGTCACAACATGACGCGTCCATTCACACGTATAGGTGTTTACGTTGTATGTTGCAACTGCTGTGATAATAGCTGACATGTTAACCATCTCAAAAATTGTGAAGATTACCACATCTCAGCTACAGTGTGTGAGAGAGAAGACACTCGTTTATTTGGTTCACACTTGATCACACGTAATATTTTCATGTAGCGCAGGGGACGATTTGGAATGTTGTGTTGTGAATGGAGTAAAAATGGTTCTGTCTCCAGTTCCATATGTTCCCAAACAAAGTCACATGACTACAGCCAGAAGCAGACAACTGGCCCACTTATACAGAAGTTAACTTGTATACAATGTTACTTTAGTAGAAGTAGCAGTACAATGAAAACTCTGCTCTGTCAAGTGTTTTCAGGTATCTAGCCATGAGTGTAATTTCTAATTAAGCTCTTGGACCTTGTTGCTCAGGGGTGTGTCAGGGGTGCTACTACAGCTCCTTCACAATAGGATAGGTTCAAATTGTATTAGAGGAATACAATGACCAAATAAAATGGTTTTCCTGAATACTTCTAAAAGTACCCAGCAATAGCTGTAGTTAGATTAAGTACAGCTTAAAATGCATTCTTGTAGAGTACTTGTGTAAATGTTCATCATTACTTTGGAGTCCTGTAATGATGAAAGGAATAAAAAAAGTTATGATACTTGGCTCAGTGGTAGAGTGTGTGCTCCCTGAACTGATGAGCCAAATGTTGCAGGTTTGATCCCACCATTGGGTGTCAGGAAGGGTATCTGTGTGGGGACTGATTGTCACATATAGACATGGACCTCTCAGAGGAAGGGCTAGCGCATTTAATTTGCACATCAGGTACCTTGGTGTAGATAATGACATACATTATTAATCTCATTGTTAATGAGAACCGTCACATTAAACAATCTACGGCTCTACAGACTCACAAATGCACTGCTGACTGTGCTTGCATAAAGAGGTGCATATGCGACATGGTATGTAGGGAGGCAAGGCACAACCGCTGCATATAGATCAACATGTAGGGATCACAGTGTCGGGTGCTTATTGACTCATATATTCCACAAGTCAAAGAGCCTTCAACAGTCAGAATTACAAGAATGTACGGAATCTTAAGTGGGCCATAATTTGTAACACAACCATAAATGACAAATATATGCACAGCATTGTTGGACAGCATTACCAGATGACTATTTTAGAATTAGCTATATGGTTTGATTTATTTGCCTACTTGGCAGCAGTGAGGTCATCAGTGTGCTTTATTTGAGCTTGTTATTTGGAAGTGGTTAGGAGGCAGTTTTTCTTTGTCAACCACTGATGCGAGTACTGTCATTATGTATCGAATTACCGAGTGGTAATTTGTGTGGGGCTTTCTCAGTCCGGTTTCTGTTGCCCTTGTATGGATGTTCCGCAAGCGGAGACTATAATGTTGTTGTTTATATTCTAGACAAGGGAAGAAAGGAGAAATAGACTGGTACTCCACTGCATTGGTAGGGTTGTAATGAAGGTTAAATAAAAAGCTAATTTAGGATGTTGGCCATAGAATGCATAGTTTACACGGATATGCGTCACAGGTGCTGATTGTGAAATGAAGTTGCGCCAAGGAGGAAAACTTTGGTCCATCCCACCCTTAAAAAAGACAACTCCTGTCATCCTGATTGTCAGATTCATTCATATTTCTTTACTAACAGAAACTACCCCCAAGTTCAGCAAGACATTTGCGCTGCAGGGGGCACTAGTAAGGCACAAACCTCAGACTAAACCTAGACTGATGACTTACAGAGTGTTTCGGATATCCGGTGTTGCAGTTGTGCCAGTGTGGTGTTGTTGTTGTAGCCTAGAAATGGCCTTGGGTCAGATGTCTTCGGGTATAGACCTAGCGGCAACCACAGCACAGCTGCAGCAGCCACGGCTTTAGCCAGGGAACGAGAGTGGGCAGACAGGTCTCTCAATCAGCGGGTTCCGGAGTTTGTTTTCTAAGACCTCTTCTTCTTAACTGTATGCTTTTGAGGGCATTTTTTTGTGCACACACGCGGCAGCCACAACACTAATTGCTAGGGGGATGTGCTGCTTCAGAGGAACAATCACAAAAAGACTCGAGGAAGTGTGGGCTACTGCCGTGCCATGCCACTGCACAAACTTAGGCTGACAAGTGCATGTCTGGAAGATACAGTGTAACAGGATCCTAAAGTGAAGTGTACCCTGTTGCTTTGATCGCATGATGTGCCTCTGGTTGTTTCCAGGCAGTTGATTGAAGGGCGACAGACACGGCGAGGTAGTGACCGACCGGTGCTATCTGGTCTGTCGCTCTCACAGGTTGCAGGGATCAAATCGACTCTATGAAATCGAGTAAAACAGTAACACGTCCACTGTCTTTGAGAATCGTGCAGACATGCTGTGAATAAACCTCAAGGCAGCGGGCTAATTCATAAATGCTGAATCATCATGAGAGGAAAGTGGACTCTGGACTCACTGGGCAGGGCGTGGAGGCTTACTGGTGGTATCAGGCCCGTGGGTCGGGGATCTCCAGGATGATTATATGTGTTGACAGTCAAAAGGATATAAACAGCATCAAAGGGGTCAGCAGTCATTCAAGGCTGCCAGTCCTGCACTTTGACACCATTCAAAAATAGTGTCACTGAAGTATGTATTGTTTTCTATACTCCTGCAGGATACATGAAGGGCAGCCAAACAGCTACGTCATTAGAGTGACCCTGAGATGGGAGCAGGGAGACGGAAATCTAATTGACGGAAGTGCATTGAGTGGAGTCCCGAATGCTCGTGTTGGGCCATTGTCAGGTGATGCTGCCCCTATCTCTCAGTGCTACATGGAACAAGGTTGTTTTTGTTTTATCCCTGATAAATCTTTAATTCCTTCAATTAGAATAGTCTCTCAGTTATCTCCATCATCTTCCTTTATTAAACATATAAATATTACTGTAGGTATTCACTGGTTAATAGATCAGCTTTATCAGACCCTCTGGGTCCACTGCTGTTACTCCACTGCTACCTTGTGCCACACACACACACACACACACACACACACACACACACACACACACACAGTACATCCAGCTCCAATAGTCATTAATCAGTGTCTACAAATCTACTAGCGCAGCACACGTCTTCCACTGTCGGTCGCCATGCCAAAGACTTCAGTCGTTCCACAGGAAATACATGACACATGACACAGTGAGCTTCCTCACATCATATTTTTAAGCAGCTAATGTGAAATAGTTGAATTTATGTCTTCCTGCTCAAGTGAAATAGATGCAAGAGAGTCACTTTGCTTTTTGGTATATTGCTAGGCAAATAGTGCTCGGGGGTTCCTCTGTATTATTTTGGGCACCCCATAGGGACATGCTTCCTGCAATGCAGATGATGACCTTTTTTCCTTTTTAGATTCTATTTTGATGACACAAATAGCCTTTTGTTGAGTTGATCTGCTTTTGTGGTCACCCATTAAACTAACTGCAGTGGTTTAATGTAATGGCAGGGAATCAACATTTTATAAAGATTACTTTTCACAAGTTTGTAAAAGGAGGGGAAAGCAAGGCCAGTCAATCCACATACCCAATGATATGCTGCAATGCAGTGAATCCTGCCCGGGAGAGGGATGGGGTGTTGTTTCAGCTTTTACACACCAGGGGGCGACGTGTACAAGGTAAAGGGAACACCAACTGAGAAACTCAAGTTCAACACAGGGATTTAGGGTGATCCAAAGAAGCTTTCAGGCCAGTGCTTTCTCAAAGCATTGAATTATTTCAGAGAATGGATTATTCAATATGCTGCTGCACTGTCCAAAAGGGCTGGCCGTGTTTTCTCCAGGTACTACGACCTTTATTCTTCCCCACTGTCAAAGATCTGTGGTGTACAGCTCTAGAGCCACGTCCATCTTTAATATATCTTTACACTAAGTCTTACAGTATCAGTAGAGTGAGGGGGATCTCAGGGCAGTTGACTTTCCAGTATTGATACTGGTCAGCCGGTATGAGTAAACCACGGAACATGCCACTAATGTTCCACGACCCTCATAGCAGTGGCTGGGCTCATATATAATTCGATACCTCAGACGCTCCCGGGACAGATCAACCCAATGCCAACACCTTCGATCAACTCCTTGCAGATATAGATTATGTCCTGCCTACACGGTGCAACACAAGTCCATGATATAAACTTTGCTGTGCCGGCAGAGAGATGGGAGTCCTATCTAGGATGACTCACACTTGCAGCAGTGTGCCACCCCCCCCCCCCCCCCCACCCCCTCCTTCCCCCCCCCCCCACCCC
>OMLC01035515.1:0-17422 GCA_900302585.1 Regalecus glesne
TGATGATTGCTAATGCATATGCAGCATTACATATATTGACCACTACTAAACACTCCTCTTAAATCATTTCATAAACATGTCTATCTTGCAAATAAAGACCAAAATAAAATCAGTACAATGTTTACAGTGGAAAACACACAATACTGCACATACTTGTGTCTGGCCGTGTCAACATGTCTGTCACATGTCTAGCGGAGGATTTACTGTTTTATCTCCATTACTGGCTCGTACACTGATCAAGCAAAACATTAAAACCAGTAGCTTCGTATTGCATGTGTCCCTGTCACGCCGCCCAGACAGCTCCGACCTGTTGAGCCATGAACTCTACAACACCTCTGGACATGTCCTCTGCTATCTGGCATCAAGATGTCAGCAGCAGATCCTTTAAGTCCTGTAAAGTGCGACGTGGGGACTCCATGGATCCGACTTGCTTTTCCAGCACATCCCACAGGCGCTTGATCGGAGGGAAATTTGGGGGATTTGAAGGCCGAGGCAACACCATGAACTCTTCATCAAGTTCCTCAAACCATTCCTGTATAGTGTTCGCAGGGTGCATTATGGTCCTGAAAGAGGCCATCGGGGAATAAATACTATCGCCATGAAAGGGTGTACCTGGTCTGCAACAATGTTTGGGTGGGTGTTACATGTCAAAAGTATTATCCGCATGCAGGAATTCCCAACAGAAGATTCCTCACCGCCTCCGCCATCTTGCCTTCTTCCCATAGTGCATCCTGGTTGCCATCACTTCCCCTCAACCATCCCCATGACAATAAATAAAACTTGATTCATGAGATCAGGCCACCTTCTTCCATCGCTCCATGGTCCAGTCGTGATGTTCATGTGGCCATTGTGAGTATTTTTCCTCATTGAACATGGGTTCCTCACGGGTATTCTAAATGACAGTCTGCCACAACACAACAAGCCGTGATGCGCTGTGTGTCCTGACACCTGTCCGTCACCGCCACCATGAACCACTTCAGCAATTTGAGCTACGGTGGCTCTCCTGCGGATTGTAACAAGATAACGTGGTTCTTTTATCTGTCAGTGGTTTTAATGTTTTGGCTGATCAGTATACGTATCGTTCTGGCAAAGTGTAAAATCTGAATCCATCCATTGATCTATCTGTGTGTTACGCAGTATTCATATTTCAATCATGGCTCAAAAGTACAATATTCTGAGTAGATACACTTGCCTTGAATTGAGACGACGGTTGACAGGGTCTCTCTCCTCAGAGCTACATGTAGGTCGACAGCTCAACTGTCTGCCTTCTCTCTAGGTAATCTACCCCGCGATGTGTTGTGTTGTGTGTTTTTCTTCTATTTTAACATCGGAATCTCAGCTTGAAGTATTTTTGGCACCATCCATTGCATTCCTAAATGGTTATTTGAGCTGCACAGACAGCGGGCAGGACTCAACTTCTTTTTTTTTAAACATATATATATATATATAGCAAGGAAATGACATCACAGCCGCTACTCGTGTTTGTAACCCGCCACAGTTTGGAGGAGGTCTATCCTCTTCAGTGGAAATGAGTCCGTCCATGATCTGCATGATGAATGACATCGATGACCCCGTTTCTGGTCTCTCTCGGTCTGTGTATTGATTATGCAGTAAGAATACAGAGAACCAGACGTAAGGATTATGTTTCACTAAGAAGATCAATAAAGCTAAATAACTCCAATAACGTTCGGGATCAATATACTCTATTACGGCAAGCTGGAAAACAGAGGTACTCATTTGTTTAAGGTAGTTGGAGGAAAGGGTCAGTAGCTCAGCACTGGAGATTGATTCCCATAAAATGTTGACATGCCTTCTTTCTCCTTCTGTTTACTGGGCATTAAACACAAAACCAGTGCCTCGACGTCACCCACAAGGTTTAGAAGAAACACCATCCACCACATCCTTTTAGGGCCTGTATAGCTCAGGAGGTAGGGCGGTCATCTAGTCGGAGGATTGGAGGATTGGTGATTCGATCCCGGACCCTGCAGAGAGCATGTCGAAGTGTCCTTCAGCAAGACCCTTGACCTCTCAAGCCCTGGGATGGAATGGCGATCCGTCCAGGATGGTCCCCCACCGTTCGCCCCACGAGTGCCGGGATAGGCTCCAGCGTGACACGGATGGTCAATAATTTTCTTGATAACATTTGGTCCTTTTGTTTATGTACAGAAATGAGATGTTGAAAACTTGACCATCTTACAAATCTCAGAAATCAAGATCGCAAAACTTCCAAATAAGCATCATCAGAGCACCTAAACACAGCACGTACTTCACTCCTGATTCACAGTGGGCTTCGGTTCTGTTTCGCAACCAAACCGCATGCCAAAACTGTCTGCAAAAACCCAAAGTGTTTGGGATTTCCACAATCACAGGATCTGACACGTCCTCTTCTTTCCTGTCAGCTGAAGATCCAGATCCAACAGCAAAGCCAGGAAATTCCTATTGGGGTAGATAGCTCTCTTTTGCACCAGTTTCTGGAGGGCTCGCTTGAGCGGCATGTGATGGTAGATCATGAGATATGCTAGCACCAAGGTAGATGACCGGCTCATACCCATGATGCAGTGCACCAGGACCTTCCCTGCAAGAGAGAGAGAGAGAGAGAGAGAGAGAGAGAGAGAGAGAGTACCAGAGGGAAAAGGGATGTGAAAGAAGGATTAGCACGAGACCTTCATCTTATTAATATCATACATGACTGCCTGTTTCAAACTGTGGCCTTTCTTTTCCCTGCCGTGAGCTAAAAATAGTGTCCACATTTCATTGCCTTTGTTCATTTGAGGTCCCTTTGCAGACTGTGCCTGACTGTCACATTAATCCCGACCTGTCCTCTGCTTGATAGCTACTCTGAAAGGAGCCATGGTTACATTATAGACTTAAACTCCACGAGGTAAGACCCTTATTATTACTGCAGAGGGAAAATAAGGTTATCCCATCCTACCATTCTTTGCCTTTACAAGTTGTGCGGGGGCTATTGTAATGACGGGTGACTTTGAAAAGACAGCATGGGACATTAGCAAGTTGAATTGGGCTTTATTAAGGATTTATAAAGTGACACAGGTGATACAATTTGATGTGCAGGAAATTGAAATGGAATAAAAAATGGCGGTCGGACATCCTCACGGCTATCGAGTTGCTAAACATAATCAGTGAGCGGCTCGGTGTGCATTGCAGGGGAATACAGTAATCACAGTCATTCTCACATCTATGTATATATTCTTATATCAATGCAAAGCCTATCATTTGATATCAAAGCATGTCGTATCTAATTACCGTGCGGTGTTTTCAGTGCTTTGTGGATGAATTCAGCAGCAGGCTTGAAGTAGACATCCAGGTCAAAGTGGGTTGAGTCATCTGCTGGAATGCCACAATATACAAAGTCGTTGCCATAAAATCTTTGGTCCCCTTTACTGCCGCGCTTGGAATGAGCAGCATTTAATATGTGAGTGATACCTAATTTCTGCAAGGCCGTTCTGTTTTGGGCTATTGCCCTAGCAGACCAGAAGAAGGAGAAGAGATGGTTTTTCAAGCATTTGTGAAATTTGAAGAAGGATGGAGGCACATTACCATCATGTCAACGTAATATTTGTCCATCATGTGTCTACAACATCACATGTTTTACATGATATTAAAGTTCCAGTGGCATAGCATAGGCAAGTTCAAACAAAAGGCATACTTACACATTTCCTATGTATATGTTGGGCCAGACCTCGTCAATCTGATTGAGCTCTAGCTTGCAAGAGTCCAAAAGCTTTTGCAGATCCTTTACCGTTAAATACTCCTTCCTTTTATCTTTAAGGGCTGACATTTTGATTCAATGCCCTTTCCTTCAATCAATAGCTATTCCAAATGTTTTGTTTTATGAGAGCAGTTCCTGTCTACCCCCTCTCAGGGTGATCTGTTCGAGCAGGTGTTTATCTGCTGTCACTGGACAGTTACCCAATTTAGTGCTTAACCTAGCGTGTAGTCTTACTCATGCAGAAGGCATAACAACAAACGCTGCGGCCCGGGCCCATGTTTTTAACACCACTCAATGAGTCTAATTCAATAAACTTATAGCACGTGGATCATCTGATCGGTGGTGACAATTGGTTGTGATTATAGACAAATGTCAAAGTGCACCACTTAAACAGGATCCTTGACGGTCTCCTGTACTAACGTATTGACGGGAAGAGAAATCATGAGCCATGCAACTGGTTTTGCAGCTCCGATTTCTCCAGGCGAACCATCTCGTGCAAGCAAATGAGATGTAGAGGAATGAGCGCTAGCTGTGCTGTTTGCTGCAGCCCACACCAGATGTTCCTTGGGGGGTTATAAATGTTCATATGATGGTCACTGAAGCCCACCACAGTGACTCTTGTACTCTTTTCATGATGTTTTTTGGCGAAGTTTTATGTCCAAAGCACGGAGCTGTTTTAGGAATCCTCGGTTTGGGAAAATCCATCTACGCTCTTTGATTGTCTTGATGGCATCCAGTAGAGAGTAATGGTGGTGGATCATTAGGTAGGCTATGACAAGAGAGGCAGATCTGCTCACTCCAACTGCGCAATGCACAAAAACCTTTGCTGGGGGAAAAAAAAAGATAAAAATTGGCCTGAAGCACGAGCTAATACAATGTTATTTTTTTGTTTTTGCAATATCCTGTGTAAAAAAATACATTCACGGTCTCACTTAAAACATTGATGATAAGTCAGTGCAGTGGTTTTATTTACCACCAGACTTGTGGAGGGCCTGCTGAATAAAATCAGCAGAGGAGAAGAAATAGCTATAGAGGTCAAAGGATGAGGAATCCTCAGCAGGCACTCCATAGTAGTCCACCGTGGATCCATAGAAGTCATGACTCCCCTGGCAGTGAGTCCTCCCGTGAGCAGCATTTAAAATATGGGTGATTCCCAGCTTCCACAAACTATAGCGATCATTGGCAACTGACCTGTTGATGGATAAGAACAGAAAATATTTTAGATTTAAATTCCTTGTTGAAATTTGGTCATGATAAAGGCAAATTATCACAAATACTACAAATTTGTATTATAAAAACGAAGACAAACATATTTGCATTTTGTTTTACGTCCCTTCTAAGGGGATCCTCAGAGATTGTCTGACTTACATGTCTCCGATGAAGAGATTGGGCCATATTTCATCCACATGATTGCCAAATCTTTTTCCTCCGTACAAAACCTTTTCCAAGTCTTTAACAGAAGGAGTATCAGAGGCAACAATATTCTTCTCCTGAACATCGTTCATAATTGACAGATCTGTCAGGCACAAACTCAGCTATAATGAAGTCACAGGTTTTCTTGCCCTGTTTGTTTTTTGAGGAGCGCTTCAGTTTCACTGCAACTATAATGGCCTTGACAAGGACAGATGTCCCTCGCCTGGGCTAAAATTTAAAAAAAAGATACGGCTTCTAAATTTTATAAGCGATCACCTTTAGAAATCCAATAATAATACTACGATTGTAGATACAATGGCTTACCGTGCAGTTCGGTGGATGCCCCCTACCCCCAAGGGCGTTAATAAAATGTTACAGCTGAGAGCCACAGCACGGTGGTGTCGCATAACTCCAACCGGCAAATGTCGCTGTTGGAAAACTAATGCGGAAGACTAAATGGACCTGAAATGATCTGCGCAGCTCTTCTGGACACTACGACTCACCGTTATCTATAGCGATGCTAACCAGCGAAGCCAAGACGAAATGATTTCTAGCAAAGCCCCTTTTGTGGAAAAAATTCATTCGAATTTAAGTAAGATGCCGTACAGCTAGCTGAAACAAATAGCATTTCGCCTTACCTTGTGCTACAGTGAATCCCGGTGAGTAACTGTGCCTTGCCGGATGATAAATTGTGCTGACAAATGGCCCAGCTAACTTTGACCAGCGGGCTAAGGTTAGCCACCGTTAGCCTAGCTTAGCAAGATTAGCTTGTTTGTCAATATTATGATGATGGACTTCGGGATGTTTTGAGAGGGTTCATACCAACTCTACGCATGCGCATTGGCATGTGCTGGTTTACCTGAAATATCGATTTGCTATTGGTTTTTATTACCACTGACAATGGACGCGGCTTGAGAGTGTGCAAAATTGAAAGCCTGCATTTAGTTTTGTGGTGAACCACATTTTAAGCTTAAGCTTCAGCGCAAATCATCGCATCATCTTTCATTTGTTTCATTACATTACAGGGATTCAATGGATATCACATCATTGGAAGGACTTTGTGTGTGTTGATTGGTTTATGGTCTAGCCCTGCTCTCTAACCCACATTTCAAGTGTACACAGAGGGTGTGGTTCTCATACAAACAACTTTTGTAAGGCCTTTTCTTGCTTCATGAGTGCTACACTTGTTACAAAATCAGCCTCATGTGATTGTCTTGAATAAGTTGGACAAAAAAAGTGCAGTTTTTGTTCTGTCTGACTTGCAGTCTTTCACATCTTGCCTGGGCCTTTAATTGCTGACTGGGGGGGGATGTACTAAAATCGTACCAATTTCTCTTGCATTTATTTTCCAGCTTCTAATTGCAGTATGGCCAGACAATACAACTGAATCTGGAAAAATGTCATTTTTTCCCTTAGGTCACAGTGTGAGCAGGAAATGACACAGCTTAGTGTCCGCCGCTGGACCACCAAACATGTGGCCAAGTGGCTCAGGGAAGAGGGCTTCTGTGACTATGTAGACCTGCTATGCAACAAGCACAGACTGGATGGCACGAGCCTGTTGACCCTCAGTGAGTATGACCTTCGCTCACCACCTCTGGAGCTCAAGGTGCTGGGGGACATCAAGCGATTAATGGTATCAATCCGCAAGCTCCAGAAACAGAACATTGACGTGCTTGAGGAGCTAGGGCTCCCCTTTGATGGCCATTCTCCAACAAGCTCTGGAGGCAATTTGGACTGGCTCTGCAATGGAGACCCAGGCAGAGACTGTGACAGCACCGAGACAGCGCCTGTTGGGGAGGAGTACCACCAGTACACCAATGGGAAATACAAGCAGCAGACGAGGCGCCTGGATCCAGAGTACTGGAAAACAGTGCTCAGTTCAGTCTACGTGGTGTTCGTATTTGGGTTCACGTCATTTGTCATGGTCATAGTGCACGAGAGGGTACCCGACATGCGCACATACCCACCTCTACCAGATATTTTCTTAGACAGGTGTGTTTCTTGGTATTATCATGATACTCTCTAGCTTAATGTTTATAAATGTCAGTGTCAACTAGATTATGAACAACAAAAACATTACTTTTATCATAGTATTATTAGGCCCACATATGTGAAAGTGAAACATTAAAGTGTAGAATTTCAAATGTACCCTGCCTGAGGCATAAAATGCCAGTTTCTGACTTTTCCATCATCTTTCAGAATATCAGACCAGATGGTGGACATTATTGTTGACCTACTTTCCAAGAGCAAGTTTCTATTATTGTCCTCTTATATTCCTGATAGGCTAGCCTTGCTATAAAATGTTTTTTTTTACACTGACCTACTTTGAGGTAAATTCTAGGACCCATTGTTTATGATCAGCATTGAGCTGTTCATGGAATGTCTTGGCCTGCTGTAAGATCTGATTGCTGGAAAATGGTAGAAGGCTTTTGGCAAGATGACACACTATGAGGTTAGCCTGTCCAGGTCCATAATAACTTAGCTAAACTACCATTTATCACTGGTGGACCCTTTTGTTTGGAATGGAGATAAATAGTTGTATGGATCATGCAGACTATCTTTAATCTTACTTTTCTGTGTATATATACCTATCAAAACAGGTGTTAGATGGTAGGATAATACCAGGGAATATTGAAATTAAGCTTTAAGACTGACTCAAATCAACTTGAGACTTTATTGGCATTTATTAGTAACATCTAGAGCAATTTTTTGCTGTTCCAGCTTGATGCTAGGACTTTGGGGTTTCATAATTTCCCATTTCAAGGTATTAATTCATTCATTTCTACCCATCCTCAACAGTGTGCCTAGAATACCATGGGCCTTTGCTATGGCCGAGGCATGTGGACTGATCCTCTGCAACATCTGGCTGCTTGTTCTACTGCTGCATAAACATAGGTAAAGTAATAGTATTTTCAGATCTAGTTGCAAATAAATTAATATCACCAAGCCACATTTTTGTCTATATTTCATGTTAGAATCACCTTTGGTATTGCCACTGGAAGTATCATGCTAACCTGATATGTAATTAACTTATATTAATCACACTCAGGTTGACTGTGTTATCACCCCTTCAGGTCAATACTGTTGCGCCGTCTATGCAGCCTCATGGGCACCGTATTCATGTTGCGGTGCATCACCATGTTTGTCACATCCCTGTCTGTGCCTGGACAGCACTTGCAGTGTTCAGGGAAGGTAATTTTTTTCTTGTGCAAAGTCTCATTTCTTACCCATCTCTCATCTCGCTTGGTTGAAGGTTGTCAGCTTTGATGTTTATCTTGCATCCTAAATATTTGTCTCAACTTTATGTAAATCCTGTTGAATTGAGTTCAGGTTTTTTCTCATTTTCATTTAGATATATGGTGATATGTGGGCCAAATTGCAAAGAGCAGTGGCCATCTGGAGTGGCTTTGGAATGACGCTGACTGGAGTACACACATGTGGTGACTACATGTTCAGTGGCCACACTGTGGTTCTAACCATGCTAAACTTCTTTGTCACAGAGTGTAAGTGGGGATTATGATACTTGGCTGTGAGGGGGATTGAACTAGAAGAAAAGCAACGGGTTAACCCTGTCGTTTATTTAAAACACAACTCTGCTGCCATCCAGTGTGCTCTAATGTTACTACAAGTAAAATGAACCATAACCGTGTATATTCACCAGACTTCATTTCTCTCTGGCAATAACATTTTGTCAATGGGTAAATTAAATATTTGGGGAACATGAAGTAAAAATGAAGTTCCACGTAAACCTGAGTTTCAATTAGCTGACCAAAGCTAGAGCTGGTATTTTCTTTTTTTAAATATTTTTTTTTTTTGCCACTTGTTACTTCAACAGACACTCCAAGGAGCTGGAACTTCATTCATACCCTGTCTTGGGTCCTGAACCTATTTGGAATCTTCTTCATCCTGGCTGCCCATGAACACTACTCTATTGATGTCTTCATTGCATTCTACATTACCACAAGACTTTTCTTGTATTATCACACTCTAGCCAACACTCGGGCCTACCAGCAGAGTCGCCGAGCTCGCATCTGGTTCCCAATGTTCTCCTTCTTTGAGTGCAATGTCAATGGCCCTGTGCCCAATGAGTACTGCTGGCCCTTCTCTAGGCCTGCCATGATGAGGAGGCTCATTGGATAGGGACACAGCTGCTACAGTGCTGATAGACACTGGTATTTTGTCTGTTCTCTCAAGTTGCCAACTGTGGTGGTGCGTGATATCTTCATTTACATAACTTAAGAGTAACAAAAATGGCTTTTGGGATCCTATCAGTGCCATGGTCTGACGGGGTACACACAGCCATAGCTTCTCATATTCTGAGATTTAGCCATGTGCGTGCTTCCCCTTTCAGTATTATCTGAGGGCGGTTAAAATCTATAAACCCTCTAGAGTTTGTGAAGAACTCAATTAGGCCAATTTGCTTTACCTAAAAGTGAAAGTTGTGGGATTTTTCATATTTTTTTGTTTTATTTCTTCCCATTAGAAAGGGAAACATTTTTGTAATGTTTTGCCGCACTTCCAAACCTGCTACTAGCAGTATCTGGATAGCACATGTTGGTGGTAAAGGGGAACCATGACAACAAAATTCTCAGGCATTATTTTACCAAATCCTATTCTGCAGTCCACTTTATCATAGTTTGTTCATGTCAAAGTTTATGTGTGACTGTAAGTGCAAACAATGTTTTATTTTCCCCTTCCCCATTAAAGATGTGATTCTATAAAGTATAATTTAAAGCAATATCGATATAATTAACATGGCACCATTACTGATTTCTGTGAGAAATTAATCATGTTCAACAAGTTGATTGCAACTGCTTCAAAGTATTCCAACATCTGCATTCCTTGAGATTTTTCAGCAATATTGAAAACTTAATAATTAATTGCTCTTTTTAAGATGTACTATAACAAACATTTTTGGTTTTGTTTACATTATTCAGTTGTCCTGCCTTTATAAGACCTAGCAAAGAATAGGGACAAAATCTTTTCTAAATCAGCCAGAACGGAAAAAAAACTCATGTCTTAAACACCATTCCATTTGCCAAGTACCTTAGCTATATCAGTAAACTTGTTTGTGTAATAACTGTCTCTAATTTTATGTTCGTTAAACAGGCCTGTCCCTGTGGTTTTTAGGGTAGTCTTTTAATTGTGGCAAGTTGGAAGTGACCAGACATGTATAATTTCACCAATATAATTTCAAAAACGCAGTTCCTCGACACTAGTCTATGGATTTCAAATAACCGAGCCTTTGAATTTATGTGTTTACAATTGTTGCATTAATTTATTTCTTTTTCAAATGTTAAAGATATTTTTATATTTCACATACAAGTTATTGCAACATGCACATGGACAGAAATATGTTTACAGTTGCTCATAACTCTGTATTTCTTGGAAACACCGTGTGCTTTTTTTAAGTTTAAGGCCGATCTCAAATAAGCCTCTGAGATTCATTGGCAAACAATAACAACTTGCTACTGTAATTATAATGGATTTGTTCAATATGGGATGTTACCAGACATGATTTTTGTGATTGGCGTTTTCTAGGTACAAACCATTCATTGAAGTTTGTTGCTGGTGTGTTTATATGCTTTGCATAGCCACATTAACAATTACATCCGTTTCAGCCATCTCCATCATTAAACAGTCAAAATCAATGGCCCAGTGCTCTCATCCTTTTTTATTCACTTGCCTGAGTTGTGTGTGGGTGTGGCTGTGCGAATTGGGGAGAGAGGTAGAGATTTAAGTATCATAAACTTAACTCTTAAAAAGAAAGATGTCGATGTAAAATACACAATTCAATCGAACTTATTTGATCCAAGACAGCATTGATGTGGCGATTTAACGAACAACATCCTCACCACAGATAGACCCTCATGTTGTTACACGTGAAATTATCCGAGGTCCTCGGAATGAGGAGTGGCGTAATGGTTACCATGGTGATATAGATGACTATCAATTGCCACATATGACTTGCACAAAACTGAATAGAAAACATTTCCTTTTTGGAATACATAGTTTAGGTTTATCCATAATTATACTTTTTCACTCAATGGACTAAAAATCATGATTAACCAGTAAGTCTTTATTTTGAGCAGGCATTAAATTACACTACTATTTGGGGTCTTGCAGTGCGGAGGTCAGTGAAGTGTTGTTAGCTGTCTCCTTCACGTCGCCCTACAGCTCTTAGTCCAGAGTTTCACCTGTCATCAAACTAATCGAAGAGCTTTAGCCACCCCAGCCCCTCTGTAAGTAAATAATTAATCTCGTAATATTTTTTATAAAGCTTAAATTACACAAGTACTTTTGTCGTTCTTAAACTTTTCTTATTCCTTGAATTGTTAGCAAGTTAGCAACCTGTGTGGCAGTAAGTAGAACGGCCCCTAGTATCAGAATCAGTTTATTGACCATGTAGGTTTTCACGCAGACTTGTGCTTCTGCAAACTCTTTTGCAAGAGCAATCGGGCGTTAAAAAAAGAACCCATTTGCTTGTAAATTGCAATGACGGTGGATAACTTTGCTGATTTAAAGTGACAGTGATAGACTTGTGCTTTCATCGGCTAAACTGTGGCAAATCCGAGGCTGAATTGGCCGGCCCTGTTAATCCTCTTCTATCGAATAGATTGCTATACAAACAAGAGGACGATATGTCATTGAGGTGATCCACAGCATAAGACGTATTATTATTACGTGATATTATTATTACCATTTAGTGTTATTTGTAGACAAGGGCAAGTGGAGTTGTCTTAACTTAATGCAGCAACCCCGTTGATTCACTGACTTTAATCGTGGTTCTGGGCCTGTATAAGGGATCCCTAATGAGCTCCATTAACCTTTATCTCCATGTCATATTGAATCCACTATGGTATATTTCTAAAAAGTATACAGATTAAATGCAAAGGCTAATTTTAGCCTGTCTCACAATTCATACCCTTCCGAATATCATATTTTCAACAGGGATAATGGCAGTCCCTCCTGCATATGCCGACCTAGGAAAATCTGCAAAGGACATCTTCAATAAAGGATACGGTAATTCAAAATAAGATGATGTAGTCATTATGGCTTTAGTTTTATCCTGTCGTCTCTACTCTGTAGCTGTTGAGTTTGAACACATTATAAAATTCTATGGTTTTTCTCTGTTATTCTCCAGGGTTTGGACTGGTTAAATTAGATGTGAAGACCAAGTCTGAAAGGGGAGTTGTGAGTTCATTTGTTCATGCATTTGCAAACAAATCAGCATTAAAATTTGTCATACATTACAACCATCAATTTACCTACACATACAAATATTTTAAGCATTTCTTCCGGGCCAGCATAGCTCAGTGGGTAGAGTGGTCGTCTGGCAATCAGAAGGTTGCAGGTTCGATCCTCGGTCCTGCATACAGCATGTCGAGGTGTCCTTGTGCAAGACACTTAACCCCTAACTGCTCCCAGAGCGCCTAATGTTGGCAGCTCACTGCTCCTATACAATAGGTTGGGTCCAAAATGCAGAGAAATCCAAATTTCCCCTTTCGGGACTGATAAGGGCATTTCTTTCATTTCTTTTCTTCCTCATATCTGGCATCCTTTTTTTCTTTATTCAAGGTCATTATGTATTTGCAACATATGCTAAGTCCCAAGCAGACTTAATTTCTTCTTGAATTTTGTTAAGGAATTCAAAACTTCTGGATCATCCAATACGGACACCAGCAAGGTCAATGGAAGTTTGGAAACCAAGTACAAGTGGGATGAATATGGGCTGACCTTTACAGAAATGTGGACAACAGACAACACTCTTGGAACAGAAATTTGTATTCAGGATCAAGTAAGGGAAAAACATCACAATCCCACAGATCCTTACCATAACCCCACCAAATCTAACCAAAACCTAATTGAATCTAATTTGCACAATAATCTTTCATCCATAGATCACCAAAGGGCTGAAACTTACATTTGATACTACATTTTCACCAAACACGGGGTAAGCGTTAATGAAGCTGAAAAATATAATGTTCGAGATTGTCATGACACTACTTGGAAACAAAGCTGTAACAATTGATTACAAGGACTATCTAAAGTAAATTAATTTAACAGATTCTATTGTTCCCATACCTGACAGCAAGAAGAGTGGGAAAATTAAGTCTGCCTATAAACAAGAATACTTCAACCTTGGTGTCGATGTAGACTTTGATTTCGCGGGCCCTGCAATCCATGGAGCTGGGGTAGTGGGCTATGAGGGATGGCTAGCTGGCTACCAGATGACATTTGAGACTGCCAGATCAAAGATGACCCAGAGCAATTTTGCAGTTGGCTACAAAACCAGCGACTTCCAGCTGCACACTAGTGTGTAAGTTCTGATCTTGATAAATGGTTCCCCATAGCATGATTTGTATATTGATTTTCAAGTATTGCAAATGGCTCTTGGATGAGTTGACCAGGTTCCTATGATCTATGCATCAAATAAAAATGTTTAAATTATGTTAAAGTTCAATTTTCTCCTTGTATTTCTTTTTTTTTTTGTTTTCCAGTAATGATGGTTCAGAGTTTGGTGGGTCCATCTACCAGAAGGTGAACGACCAGCTGGAGACTGCTGTAAACCTGGCCTGGGCAGCAGGCAACAACAACACTCGCTTTGGCATTGCTGCAAAATACCAGCTGGACTCCAGTGCCTCCATATCGGTAACATTTCATCTGCACTCTGGTATCCATTCCATTCTGGGTGTTTGTTTCTGAATGTGTAAGACTTTGCATCATTGTCATGATGAAACATGTATGTCAGGTTGTTGGTTTGATCTAATTGATTCCATGTTAATGTTCCTTCTATTTTTGGTTTTTAGGCTAAGGTGAATAATTCCAGTTTGGTGGGAATTGGCTACACCCAGACGCTGCGGCCTGGTAAGAGATGCCCTGTTTTTGTGATACGGTTATAACGATCTCCAAAGAAATGTTGTACTGTTTTCACGTAAAGTTCTGATATACGTATTGATCATTTTCTTAAGGTATGAAACTAACCCTATCCGCATTGGTGGATGGAAAAAGCATCAATGCCGGTGGTCATAAACTAGGTCTGGGGCTGGAGCTGGAGGCATGATTCTCGGCGATTTCATATCCACTTGAATATCGACAACATCTGGCCTTAAATGTTTCCTACTTGGTCAGTAAAGAATCTGTAAAACAAGATGAATCCAAAGCAATATGGATCCCGTTTCTCAAGTACTGTAACATGGACAACTTCCCAACACTCTGCTTTTTGGCTTGTTAGCAGCTATATTTCTTATCAGTCAAAGCCACTTTTATCTACAGAGAAAAAATATATCCTCTTCTGAGAGAAATCTCCATGTTCATCTTTGGCTTCATCGGTTTGACAATCTATATGAACGGTGTTGAGAAAATACTTATATTACTCAAGTGTTTAAAGAATGTAAATCCAAGCTGTTATTTTGCACAGTAGCTCATAGCTTTATTTAAACCTCTAACCCCTTGTTTCATTTGCACATCTTGTTTCTATTTCATAAATTTTGTTTTGCCTGTTGGGAGAGTTTATCCTTTAAAATATGGCCATGAAAGTAGATGCCGATCTATTGGTTGAAATATGTTTATCCTGAGAGGCTTAAAATTTACCTGTCGTTTCATAAGAGAGGCTTAACCATTGTGTGGTTAGTTTCCCAACTGTTCAGTGGATCTCCTTGTACATTTCAACTATACTGAAGTTGCAATTAAATTATAATGCCAAATAAATGTATCCCCACTATGTAATTAGAATTAAAGAATAACTGAGTGAATCCTTCATCCCCTCCACAACTCTGACACTGATCAGGAACAGAGTCCTCCTATATATGTCTACGTTTGCAATAAAGTTTCCAAATTTGAAAAACTCCTCGGCCTCTTCTTCTGTGTTCAAATTTAACTGACAATCAAATATACTTTAGGCCACATGGATTTTCACAACATTAAACATGTTTTGATAAATATATTCATTGTACTTGGTGGTATTTACTAGCAATTGATGCTTTTCAAGAATTTAAGCAGCGTCATGATTTATCCTTCTGACATTACTTAACTACCAAATTGACACAATCTGTAAATTCACTTTAGTCTCAGAGGTGCCGCAACTTTTGTGGAAGAGGTTATATATAGTTTCATTTTCCAGTATAAAAAGACTGGAGAAGTCACCTGGTGAGTGACGAAACGTTTCTTAATAAACTTCTGATCCAGTTGAACAGATTCACCTCTTTTTGTGACACTTGAAATAATTGCAGCAAAATCAATGCCTACATGATATAAGTTAGCTTCCAATACCATCATATACTTATATTTTCCAAGCATACAGGTTCACCTTTTACATCTGAGATTCTGAAAATACACGTAAGCACCATGGCTATGTTTAAAGAAGCATCAGGATTATCGGACTAATCACAATTATCAGGCTTTACTGGATTGGGGGCTGCTACAGTTTGATTGCTAGTGTCAGGCCATCCCCTATAGTGAGCATGCTAAGGCTGATCCGGCTATCTCGGTACAACTTTTTGTTCAGTTTGTCTATAGCCTGGGTGTCCACATCATCAGGGGCAGGATTCACCACCCTCCCGCTCCACAGTACCTTGAGGACAAGGAAATCAGTATCAACAGCTGGATGACATATTTGCACTATCTTGTATGGTGCTACTAATGTCACTTTTTAAAAAGTGAGTAAACATAATTTAGTACCACTTACGTTATCAATACAGATTATCCCTCCTTTCCTCAGCAACTGCAGAGACTTCTCATAGTAGTTATCATAATTTGCTTTGTCTGCATCAATGAAGATGAAGTCAAATGTTTCCCCTTCACCAGCTGCGAGGAGATCATCTGTAGGGAACAAGAAGAGTTGACTATGATATTTGAATTCCCAAGTACCGTCTCTTCGATGTAAGGTCACGTGATGTGTGGTCACATGATCTTTTAATTCTGGAAAGGGCCAGGTTAATTCCAAAGCTTTTAGCTGAGAAAACTGTTAATTGTTAATTCTAGGTCTTTGTGTGTGTATCTGTGTGCGTTTTGACTTTTGGATGGTAGAAATTGAGAACATAAAATAAAGGGATGATTCCCTAAAATTGTGATGGTTTGTGATATTCACCAATCAACCCCCATTCATGTAATTCTTGTTTCGCTTCGAGCGCCCCTTGGATATTTGTAGAGTGGTGTGTCTTTAGTTTAGTATGAAAAAACTTGAAAAAAATGGTGAATGTAAAGAATAGAAAAGCACCAGTACAACGAGGCCTGAGGGACAGATTGAGAACCACTGTCTTAAAGCATGCCACATTAAGTTAAACAGTTAAATGGTCTTTTTCAGGGGGGATTTTAGGGAAAAATAGTGCAATCACTATACTTTGAACTGATTGTTTGGTTTACCCTACAACTCACAATTGTTGCTTTAGGCAAGCAATACATTTCCACTCGATCACCTCATCATACTTACCAAGAGTTTTCAGTGCTGGTTGAATGCGTACATCAATTTTATGATCAACCCCAGCCTGTAAAACAAGAAGCAGATCTTTTCAAAATTCAAGTCAATTTGATTTTTATAATTAGATTATTTATATTGAATACCTGAGAACTTAGCTTTAACATGTTAAGAAAGGACAGTGAGTTAGAGTTATCTATGAGAACTTACGATATTGGTGAGGTTAGATGTTTATTGTTATATATCGGATGAGTGATGAGACTTTCATTTCAATAAAATACGGTGTCCAGATGAACTTATTCAACTTTTTAAGGAATTTCCCTACCTGGATTATTGAGCAGGCATAAAGCCACAACTTGAATATGTCCATCCATCCATTGTCAACCGCTTATCTGAAATAGGGTTGCAGGGGAACTGGAGCCTATCTCAGTCTTCATTGGGCGAAAGGCAGTGTACACCCTGTATAAGGTCGCCAATCTATCACAGGGCAGAGCATTTAGGGGAACAGTGTCTTGCTCAAGGACACCTCGACACGCTTCTCTGCAGGACCGGGCATCAAACCTGCAACCTTCCCATCACCAGACGACTGCTACACCCACTGAGCCATGTCGCCGCACTTGAATATGTTTACATGCATATTGATATTTATTCTTTTACTCACATTATTCTGTCTTTCTGTTGCAGTGTGAGCTGGTGTAATCACCCTTTACAATAAATCAGTTCAGGTCATACCACAATTAAGAGGAAACTCAGATTACTTTTAGGGATGTCATTGCATCATTATTCTTTAGCCTGTGGGCTGAATGTTAATAAGAGAAGTTCAATTGTAACATTCTGAATGTTAAGTTCTCAACTGTTAATGT
>OMLC01035516.1:0-12158 GCA_900302585.1 Regalecus glesne
ATATAACTATTTAAAATATATAGCCCAAAAAGAAAGATCAACAACTGAACCATATTAATCACCAATTGCGGATATATTCATCCAACCGCCCAAGTCTATCAGGAATTTTCATTTATATACAAATTTGCCCTTCTCACAATTTATATAGATGAGGCTTATCATGAATTTGGGTTGTCATTTTCAAAAAGTGGGTCTCCAGATAATAAGTTGGGGAAACACTGGCATAGATTGCTTGTATTTCACTGATGTGCACATTAATGAGCAGTGAAGATTTCCCTCATAACTTTCATTAAGTGACATTGGCTATTATTTAGCCTCATAAACATAGTTCTATTTGCAAATTTAAAGCCATCATAATTAAGGTGAGATATTATTCAGAATGATCACATGAAACTTATTCAATTGCAGAAATATTTTTTCTCTGACACACAGCTCAAAAAAGAACAAGACTATTTATTGTTTTTTATATAGCTTACCAATTATGCAGGGACAATTACAGGCAGACAACTTGTATCTTGCAGCAGTTAAAACGTTTGTACAGCACATCATAACGCTTCGTCAATATTATGAGGAATTCTGGCTCATACCTGACCTTTCAAGAGTTCTTTAAAAACTCCCCCTCATTGGTGGTTTTCTTCATTTTTATCTTGTATAAATCACGAGATCTAATTTCTTAAAAACATGATCATTACATGGAATTGAACACTTGATTCTAATCAACCTCCCCTCTGCTGCATACCAGGAGGTTCTTCACATCTGCAGCATTTGTTTCTTTTTTTATAAGACTACTCTATGAATGACCTTCTCTATGAATTATCCCTTCAACAAATGAAAGCTGTACAAGTTCAATGAAACTTTTCCTTGAATACGAAGGTGATTTTCCATTAGAAGACAAGTATATCTGGCACTGTTCAAGACGTTTCTTAACATAAAATGACAGTTAACACCACTCATCCCTAATTCATTAGTATCCTGTGGAATAGAGATTTTAGTCTAGAGTGGAAAAGTGTTTGGGTATATAGAGCTGAAGGGCTGGGCCTCTGGGGTGGGGCCTCACTCCTGGTTGGCATCCAGTAGTGTCCCCCTTCCCTTGCTCCTCCTCTCAATCAGTTCCGCTTCAGTCAAGACATTAAGCAGCAGTGCAAGTCCAACGCCTGCCACTGTTCCCCACAAGCTGGTGGAAGGCAGCATTTTTACGCATGACTGTATTTGTGTGCGCTAATGTAGCTAGAATAATGCTCACCCAGGGGGCTGATGCCCATTCACCCAGGCCAGGAGGAGGTGAGGAGGGAAGCTTACCAGGTGAGCAGAGGGGAGACATAATAGTGCCATTTCTCACCACAGGCATTGATACGCCCACTCAGCCAAACAAATGTAAACAAGCCTGACATTGCTTTGTGCACACTGGCATAAGCAGACACAAACCTGGAGTTAAACATCAATGACTAGATACTAAAGCTGAGGGAAAGAGGGAAACGAATCATTGAATTGGTTTTTTTTTTTATATCACCATAAAGGACCCGGAAAATTTGTATTAGCATACTGATACATGTAACTTTTTTTTGTTTCAGTCAAGGTGGGTAAAACACCAAAAGTGCTGGGCTGAAAGACATTCAACACTTACTTTGTTTCATTGAGCATGCATGCAGGTAAAACTACCAGAGGTGGCGCAAAAACAAAGATGAAGGATGATAATTCAACATTCACATATTCCCAGACCTCTATGTCTAGTCAAGCTGATGGAGATCTGTGATTTTTGTCAAGATGAGGTTCTGGTAAAATGGGATTAACTCAACACCAGCAAAGAATCAAGCAGAACCTACCCAGTCAATGCCTGGCGCTACTTTGGACTTCACAGTTGAAAAGGTGTGGTGAAGCTGGACATAATGAAAAATGTGAACTTGGTAACAGCAAAGTCAACCCACTAAGAAGTTTCATGTTGATTAAATATGGATAAGATGTCTAAATTATACACACCATCAAGGTTAAAACCAGGTAGAATTTGTTTAACATATCTAAATATGAGACTAAATAGCCAAAACTAAGACAAAATCAAAACTATTTTAACAAAATATATCTGGACTTGGGTATCTTAAGACAATTAAAGTTGTTTTGGTAATACATAATATTGCCATAATCCATTAATTTGTGAAACCATCAAAAAACAGCCCACTCTAAAATTGGGCTAGCTTTAGTTGGATATCTTCCCAAGTGGAAAACAACCAATGTATAGCCAGCAAATTGAAACTCTGTCTAGTTCTCAGTATCGAGACAGGCAAAAAGTAAATTTATGGTTCTGAATAGAGGTGACTGAGGGGTTCCATTGTGGATGCATCCTATGTCATAAAATGCATGAGAAATCAGGCAATGGAGCAATCATGTATACATTCTCTCAAACCTCTTGGTGCAAAAAGGTTTGCAATATAAATATTGTTGCTATATGAGCAAAAAGCCCATGTTTGTCCTTATTGAGAAAGACAAAATTATCTGGGAAGAGGAGATTTAAACCACAAAATTTCTGGACAGAAGGATGAGGAGTTTGCCATGTTTGCTCACTAAATGCAAGACCAATGCCAGCACTGAAAACTTTGAGCAGTAAGTGGCCCAACCAAACCAATCACAGCTCTTGCGGCATCCATGTGACCCATGTTGAGAGACAACGCTATAGCCCATAATGGTGCCCCATGGTCACCTTGACTTGAAACCATACATCAGCCATAATACAAGCAACATGTGAACACAACTGCCCTGACAAAATCAAGTCAAATAGAAACTGAGGAAGATGAAAGGAAGCAACCCACTGCTTTGCCTGGCCAACAGCCATTTGAGATATGTCCTGTTCATTAGTTTAAAATACATGCGCAGCCTCATTTCATGATAAAAATACACTACTAGGATTTACTGTTAAATTAAAAATTTGAGACAAGGATGTATCTGAGACTATTTGTTTTTTCTTGAATGAGTATTTGGTCTGCAACAATTAATTTGATAAATAACATATTTTTTTCAATTGATCTATTAATCCTTTAGTTTATTAAGTCATTAATACTGATGAATGCCAAGGTTTCCATAATCCAAACAACACCACCTTCAGCTTAACTTCTAAGACTGAGCCCCTTGTTATTCCAGCCAGTCCCTCTTTTACAAGAGATGATTATTCAGCTTGAATCAGCTCAACTAATGCCAAAAAAGTCTACCTGAAACTTGGGTGTCCTGACTGATGACCAACTGACCATTCAGGTTCACACGGCCTCAATTGCTCAGTGCAGCATCATGATGATTGGACCCACCTGTCTGAGCACGTGGCACAACTCCTGGTACAGGCTTTCATAATATCATGCATCACCTACTGCATCTCCTTATTGACAGGCCTTCCTGCATGTATGATCAAACTTCTGCAGATGAGTCAGAACTCAGCAGCCCATCTGGTCTTCAACCCTGCTGTTCATATCCCTCCACTGGCTCGCCGCCACCCAGATCAAATTCAAAACCCTGACACCAGCTTACAAAACAGCAATTAATACATCCCCTTCTACCTGAACTCCCTCATTCAGGTCTATACATCAGTCTGCCAATGAATGGTACTTGGTACTACAACAGGGCCCAAAGTCGCTAACTACTCTTATGTAGTTTCACGATGATGGAAGGAGTTAGCAGTTATCAAACTCTGTTTGATGGCAGTCACATTCAATTTATATTTTTAAAAAGAACAAAGATCCAGCTCTTTCACAAACACCTCTGAAATTAATAGAAAAAAACAAAACACCTCTATGCATTGCCTCTGTTCACTGCCTGTTGGCACCTACATCCTATTGGACTCAAACTTGGCTCTATTGCACTTAATTGCGTTGTTCTCTGGATAAACATTCTACTACTACTACTACTACTACTACATTTGGCTAGTCCCATTAGGGGTCGCCACACCGGATCATCTTCTCTATCTATTCCTGTCCTCTACATTTTCCTGTCACACCAGCCATCCGCATGCCCTCCCTCACCACGTCCATAAATCTCCTCTTTAGTCTTCCTTTTTTTCCTCTTGTCTGGCAACTCCATATTCAGCATCCTTCTCCCAGTATACCAGTATCTCTCCTCCACATGTCCAATCCACCTCAATCTTTACTCTAGTTTTTTTCTCCAAACTGTCCAACCCAAGCTGTTCCTCTAATATATCCGTACCTAATGTTTTCCTCCTTCATCATATTGACATATGTCAATATGATGACATATGACATATTTTATGTCAATCCACTTATAACCACACCAATGGTCTACTAACACCCTGTTTATTATACTATGTTCATATTTTGAATGCTCAACAAAATGCCACATATTAACTTAAAGGACGCATGGACACATATACAAAGTTTCACCATTGTCATTTGTGATATTGGGCTATATGAATAAAATGGGCTTAAATTGTATCCAACTATCATATTAATAATAATAATGCATAGGCTCAGTGGGCTGAGCGGTCACCTGACAATCGGAAGGTTACAGGTTCGAGCCCCGCACCTACAGACAAGCATGTTGAAGTGTCCTTGAGCAAGACACTGTTCCCCTAATTGCTCTGCCTTGTGATAGACTGGCGATCCTTCAAGGGTGTACATCCCGCCTTTCACCCAATGAGAACTGAGATAGGCTCCAGTTCCCCCGCGACCCGATTTCGGATAAGCGGTTGATAAGTGGACGGATGGATATCACATTGCGTGCATCTTAGGTGAAGGTATCATTCATCCATGTGCTCAGTAAATCTATAAACTCTCATTTCACATTTATTATATGCTAACCCTTACTTGTGCTGCAATGACTTGCACTGTCACAGAAAAAAAAGACTCAATTCTCCTGAATACGAGAATGGATGACTACAACCCTGGCCCACCAAAATGCAGCAAATGCTTCCACAGTTCAGAAGCATTTACATGTGATAAATCACTTCTAAATCGGAGGCCAGTTTTACATCTCATGATTAGTCTTGATGTTGCTGGGATCAACACAGACTTAGATGGAGCTTGAGGGATTAAGGCTGGATGCCCTTCCTGATACTCCATGATGGGTTCGAACCCGCTCCCTCTGGCTCATCGGTTCCCAAAGCGCGTACTCTACCTCATAGCGACCGCAGCCCTCTATACGTCAAATTTAAGTTAAATGGGGATGATGACACACATGTTCATCTACAATTTTATTAGCAAGTTATTTTAATATAGGCTACAGCTGACATCCAAGAATACCTGTCCTGGTTGTCGTAAAGTAGTCTGGCAGACCACAGCCCCACTCCACAGAAGAACCACATCGCCAACAAGCACTACCATTACAATATAAGCATCTAAAATAATAAATCCACTTACTCTATATATACAGCCTGCTTTTCATAAATTCTGTAGAAGCATTTAGAAAATTTAAATTCTGTCCTACGAATGACTTTTTCCCCTAACAGCAACAGCTCTGCCCGTCACAGTGAGTGAATCCTGGTGTCTCCTAACCCTGGCAGTGGAATTACAGTTCCACTTTTACGTTAGACCATTCATTTAACTCGTTAGTGCTGCGGGGCTCAGGGCTGAGCACATTTACTACTTCTGATACATTTTGGCATTTATGAAATTCCCTTTCAGCTGAATATTCCGAGAAACAGTAATTATGCATCATATACAATTACATTATTATACAAACATATTTTCTGGCCTCTACCTCAGCCAGCGCATCCATTTCCCAGTTTTTAAAGTTGTGCTTTTTATGTTTATGTTCAGACATGGTCATTAAGTTTGCTGAGAAGCTTGAGCTATTAATTTGAATATAAAGAAAAGGTCTTTGACATCCAATTATGACTGAGCAGTAACAGGCGAAGACAAGAGGGTTGTGTAAGTAAGCAGTTTCAAGTTGGTTTGGGATTTATATTATGAAATCGTAAAGGACTTGACGTATGCAAGGTTTTATAAATCAATTATTTTTAAACAAAACAGATTTCTTGTTTTTAGTGTAGATCCTAAGCAAAGTTTTAAACATGAGGCCCCTGATCCCTTTATGTCTGCAAGCTGCAGTAGCCTAAGGTAGGTTCTTATTAATCATAAAATGAAATAATCGTAACACAAAAATTTTGAGGACACACTGCTTTTCTTATTATACATTTAATTTATGACATAGAATATCCCTAAACATAATGATCAACTGTCTGTCATAGTACAACATTTATGCTAACAAGAAATCACAACAAAAGCATTACTGAATTGAAATATTGCAGGATTGTGAATATTTCAATACCTAAATCAAAATAGATATCAATTCGGCACTTTAAGAATTGTTGTATTGAATCAAGTGGTCCCGGAGTTTTCCCACCCCAAATAGCTGCATTCATATCTGACTTCAAGGAAGAGCTATGATCACAATAGGCTGGACAAGGCATTGCTTCCTGCATTGCTCCTCATAATGGATACACTTTACAATGGGAAGCATTACTTGCTGAGCCAAGCCCATCAAGGTATACTGCATCATGACTCCTTTCTAATCCAGGTTAAACTCAGACTTTGCCCATTAACAGGGCTGCTCTGCTTTACAAGCTTGTTGCAGGGGCTGAACTAGTTGAGGTGGGGAATTATTTGGAAAAAAAATCTACAGTGGCAATGTACAGTGGGAAATCATTAATTATTGATCAAAGAGGACACCCCTATTTTATTAATCTAGTAATGAAAGAGATAATTTTTTACATGTTATGACTAATCCCCATGTTGTTGAGGTTGACTTCTTTATTTATAACTTTTTAGCTTAGTGTCCTGTATGGACAGTATTGTTAGATCGCTTCATAGGTTTCAAAGAGTCTACAACCAAACACTCAGTGAGCATGAGCAGAGAAAAAAGAGAGAAGCATCTTCAAACTTCCGCCTAAGATTTTTCCTAGAATTAGGGACTATCGTTTTTCCCTAAGTGAAAAGAATCCCGATAATTTCGCTTGATCCTACTATCTTAAATCAGACATTCAATCTTCTCAATATACTCAAAGTCCTGTACCATATCCAAAATTTCCAAAGGAATTAAGTCCATATGATGGACAGCACAGTGCCATACTACTAAGGGTGAGTGAGTGTGTTGACTGAGGCAGGGGGGACGCATCTGGCAGGAGTGGAGAAGGCAGGAGCATCAGGCTGTTTTACTGCCCAGCGACAGCTATAGTCACCCCGCTGAGCTACCTTGGCCAAGGACCCATGGCTGTCAGCCCGCTAAGGATACTACAGCTGCTGATGGGCAAAAAGTAAGAGAGAACAAAGAAACTCAACATCCCTCAGCTGTTTGTAAATGGCGGACAGATGTTCCCAATCTCTGCTGCTATCTAAATTGAGCAAATGTGCTGTGCTTTGTATACTCTCTACAAGATGAGAATTAAGAGGTCACCATGGTGGAGTAATCACCCAATTGTCCATATTAGAATGAAGTGGTCTATTCTTTCCCCTCTACAATGCAACTCTTTCCAAATGCAGATGAGACTCAAGATATTGTGCATCCAACAAAGTTATGTTCACTCCAAGTCAAGCTTATATGTTATATTTTCTGCCTGGTGGTGGAAAAAAATACCAAAAGCTATAGATAAAGTCTGGCACCTCCCAAAAAACCGTTTGTCTTTCCTTGTCAAAAATTTGTCACAATTAATCCCCACATGATAGGAGTAAACACAGACATAGATGGAGCATGGAGAGTAAGGCTGGATGCCCTTCCTCACACCCCACAGTGGGATGGAACCAGAGATGCCTAACTTGAAGGTATGAGCTCTACCACCGAGCTACCAGACTATAAGTTATTTTCAACAAAATGAAAAAATGAAATGAAAATACATCTGACACCCACTGAACACAACTTCATGATCCCAGCTACCTTTTAAGGGAGACATCGGCAATTTAGGGCTTACCCACATTAAATTGTTGGACTGTGTCACAACCAATTACCGCTGATGATCTGGATATCTAACCAGTGACCACAGGTCTACCTGTGGAGACATTCACACAATTCTACTGATTTTAGGGCTGAGTCAACCTATAAGACAAGCATTTGACAACAAACTAGTTGTCAACCATTTCTCGCCAACCACTGACCCATAACATTATTGGCATGAAAAACGCAGTGAAATTGTTTCTTTGGCACTTACAGAAACAAAAGCCACAAATCTACAAAAAGCAATCACACTAAACATTAGCAGCAAAATATTGAGGCAATAGAATTGGAAAAGGTTCATTTAGATTAACTCTACAGTCACCAAATTTAGGTAAATTTAGTCTTTGGTAAGTAAATTACAGAGACCACCTGCCACTCTGGCCAGTAGAAACAATGAATTTCCTACATGCTCTGGATAAAGCTATTGGTTTACGGTTACATCAATATGTGCATTTTGTACGCAGTATGTAATTGTGTCAGTCCAAACCATATACTTTTTTGATACAGTATTTGAAGTTATTGTCATTTGGGCAGTTAAAACAAAGCCACCTATGTGATCATTTACTGTGGGATTGGAACCCCCAAGAAAGAAAAAATGAAAATGAGGAAATATGCCGTGTCCAATGCAAGTACCCTCTTGTCTCATCCACTAACACTGTCATCGAACAGGAGAAGAAGAAAATCACGTGGGGACAAACTCAAGACTGAATGTGCTACTACACGGGAAAAAAACTATGACTCTTAACTTATTATCATTAGTAATCATCACTTGTTATTGCCACGGTAGCTCAGTGGTAGAACACACGCTTCAGGGAACTGATGAGCTAGATACTGCAGGTTCAAACCCACCACAGGGTGTCAAGAAGGGCCTCCGGCCTTAATCCCTCACACTCCAACTAAGTCTGTGTCCACCCCCACAATGTGAGGACTAATCACAAGACAAAAATGGACTTCTCATCTATACTTGTTACTGTCAAATCCTCTATAATAGCTATACGCTCAAACTCCATCAAAAATGTCCTTCTTGCACTATAATGTGAATAACACTGACATTATTAATTCTTTATCAATTTTATTAATTCTTTATTAACATTTTGTGTAAAACAGTTAAATTAATATCTATGCATAATTAGCATTACTACTATTATTACTGTACACTATAATATTGATTTGAGAATTGCATGAGACCAATTTGACATGCTAAATAGCAATACTATCTAATTGTAACAGGAAAGGACAGGGAGCGGCATAGCTCAAGAGGTAGGCAGTCATCTAGTAATTGGAATATTGGTGGTATGATCCCTAGCCCCTGCAGAAAGTGTGTTGAAGTGTCTTTGAGCAAGATAACGAACCCCTAACAGCGCCCCGGGTGCTGTGGTAGGTTAAATGCAGACAACAAATGTCATTGCATGCATGTACAATGACAGATAAGATAAGATATTCCGTTATTAGTCCTACAGGGGTAAATTAAAGTATTACAGCAGCAAAGTGGAAAGCACAATTAGAGAGGCATAAAATCTAAGGCATAATACATTAAACCAATTCGACAAGGGGGAAATATGAACAGTATATACAGTATGAACATGAAAATATTCAGAAAAAATAATATAAATAAAGAATCTTCTAAGGAAAGACAATTTTGTTCATTGTGTTCTTGAAATAAAATGGGTCCTCTAGATGTCCCTATTCATATTGTAGGAGTGTTGGGCAGTAGAACCCAGGGAGAAGTAAGGGGCTTAGTGTCTTGCACAATGACACTTTAACATGCTCTCTGGGGAGCCGGGTATCGATCCAGCTACCTTCTGTTTACTAGACAACCATTCATTTGTTAGTCCTTCATTTGTTTATTTCTTTTGGCAAGTAAATATGTCTGGCCAGTAATTTTTGTTCATGTACCAGCCGCCTCAGCAAGCAAGTAAGCCAAAAAGTTAACTTTGGACCCTGCACATAAGCCTCCTAAGTAGCAATACTGGTTTGATTGGAGGAGAACCTTAGGCTAGTCAGACATTCAAGCTTGCTTCAGTTTTCCAACGCTGCTGTTTTACTCTGTCAAAACTTGGTTAGTCATGTCATTTGGGGGTTAGTGGGAACACTAAAATCAGGCAGAAAAAAGGCAAGGACTAATGTAGAGACTACTGATCAGAAGTCAGACGTCCTATTGCACGAGTACCTCATCAAAAATTAGGAAGGAAAGGAAAAAAAACCTTAATTTGGTCATTGAATTCTGAATTACATATGTTCTATGCATGTACCCATCCCAATGCATCGACACAGCCAGTAACTGCAGCGCCCGGGGAGTAGTTTGAAGGGGGGGTTCCATGTCTTGCTCAAGGACACTTCAGCACGAGATAAAAACCCATATTTCAACACTTTTATATTGAAGTCACTTAATCGGCGTTTGATTAGCCCTTATAACGATGATTTCAAATTCGTAAATCTATTACGTCTAGCGTACGCAATGACAATTCAGTCAACTTTAAAAAAAACATAATATCGAAACAAGTGAAAAACCAAGATGGAGTAAGGTTTCTAACGCTGCATTTCCCATTTACACAAATTCGACAACATTGATTTCAATGATGGACACACGTCAATCTTCACTTCAGAGAGCTTTAATGTGTGGTTTACAGAGTGCCCAGCGGGACTGTCAACTTCCAGGATAAAATGTATCACTACGTTCAGCGCAAACAAAGATCGAAATCAGCTGTGCCGACAGCGCAAATCACACAGCGTTAGCTATAATAAATATTTAGCCAATAACGCATCAAAACCTTAAGCGTCCATCATAGTGAAGGGAAACTGCCCTTACCTGGACCATCTGACGCGAGTAGAGCAGGTGAATTGAGCTTGGGTCGCTTTGCATTGGGGGGTCCGGCATCCAGTAAATTGTCTGCCATTCTGATCAGAAATTGAAAAGTTGGCAGATACAAAAAGAAAATATCCTTCCGACGACTCTTCTGCCACCGATAGGTAATAGTTGACAGTTTTTCTTTGCGTATTGCCCCGTGGAAGAGCAATTAACTGGTTTAGCTGGCAGACCAGTGCAATGCCTTGCGTGAGCCAGCCTAGCCAAAACGCTTCAGAAGGGCAACAGCGCCACGCTTCGCCTCCGACGATCACCCCATGATAATCCAACACCCAACACCCACATTATTATCCTTAATATTAACGTCCAAAATTATTTCAGCTCGAGAAAAATAAATAAAAACAATCAAAAAATAATACACAAACTGCATACAAATCCCTTTCTCCACAGATGGCCGGCTTCCCGTCTGCACAGAACCATTTTTTTTCTCGGTTGAAACGAGCCACCTTAAATTCTATTTTTGGCTTTAATAAAGAGAAAAAAAATCCGCAAATATTTCCTATGCACCAGATAATTTTTCCTCGACGCTGTCTCTCGGCAAATACCATCGGCTCAGCACGGAGATACTGCGAGAAGCGGCGCTCTCCAAAAGGGAAATCAAACATACGAGGGGCTCTGGAGACGACATAAAACAACCCAATCGTCACATGTTTGCAATATTTCCCTTCCGAAGGTTACAATCTTCGATTTTTTGCACGAAAAAGCCGTCTGAGTCAGCTCCGGGGAGCTCAAATCGGTCAAGAAAATAACGCTCTCCCCTGAAATCCTGGTTCTGAGCCGCGTCAAGATGGCGGCTGTTGATTTGCTCCGATACAAAAAAGTTTTTTTTTTCTTTTCAGCTAGACTGTGGGGGGGAAGGGGGAGGGGCTGTGCTATCACGCCCTTACGCAAACCTCATGTCCCACCGTGCGTCATGTGGACGTACGTCAGGCAGCCTCTAGGGGTGGAATAACCTCAAAACTGGAATGACAATACACACGCTCATTCTTCTCAACGTTCTCCGTTTGTAAAGGAATTCTGTCATCTCAAAGGAGCCCGGACCGCCGTCTTCCAAACGTGTCAGTGTGTGGGATTAAATCCTCATCATCTTCACTTTTGAGTCGGATGACCTACCTGTGTGAATGCATTTTCTCGACGTCCAACGTTCCCGCACATTTCACATACTCAGCATGGTGAAGTTTCTCAAAATCTTGCATTATATATATATAGCATTCAAATTTATCATGCGAAATAATAATGAAGAAAAAGCAATAGTTTGTCATAACTTTTCTCTTGTTTTCTGAAATGCCCTCTAATGTATAAATATAGCATAGTGGTTTTCTCTGTGTGTGTGTGTGTGTGTGTGTGTGTGTGTGTGTGTGTGTGTAGCCATGCT
>OMLC01035517.1:0-26287 GCA_900302585.1 Regalecus glesne
AGAGAGACTTGTTCGGGGTCAACCAGATACAAGAATAGCTTTGTCGTTCCAGATATGGAGGCACAGGCGCCGGGGAAGAGGGAAAGCAGACACAAATTGTGACTTTAGCCTGTTTTGTCATGAAGATGGTTTAACGCTCATCAGAGGTGAAGTTCAGTTCGTTATTGTCAAAAAGATTGCCATTTTAACATATATGGAGTTGATTATAATAATGAGAATAATATAATAACAACAGTCTGCTTTAAAGCAGTTAGGGGTTCAGTGTCTTGCTCAAGGACACTGACACATTTTCTGAAGGAACCAAGGATTAAACTACCAATCTTTCTACTACTAGATGACTGCCCTTTCTCCTGAGCAATGTCACTCCTTATGTCCTTTATATCCTTCTCTGTAAATGGCCTCTTATTAAGAATCAGTGGTTCACCATACCGAGAAATGAAACCATGAATGTGAAGGTGCTTACCTTTCCTTTCCTCCTTAGCACTTGACTTTGCTTTGGCTGAGAAATGTAAGCATCAATACATTAAGCCAGTAAAAATAATCTTTTCTATTATCAAAATAAAAGTCACATTATGTTTGGGTTTCGTATAACAGGCATGTGTCCTACAATGGACTGTTTAAAATACCCCAATTTTGGGCATACAATCGATAATAGCTGCTGGATTCTTTTCACTCGCATCTTTCCACCATATATGGTAAAAACACCAATAGCTGCATGCCTCTGATTGTTCACGGCTGAAACTGAGGGGGAAACTTTGTTTTGGGCTGAGTGCTAAAAGAGGGGATTCACTTGTATTGTTTCGGTCTCATGCTCCTACCAGGCTCAGGGGGAGATCTGACCGTCGTCTTCTCCTCAGCTGGGGAAGTTATGGTAGCGTTTCCTCTCTTCACTGCCACTGCTCTTGCCTGAAGCTGAATTGGCTCCATCTCTGGTTCTGTAACTGGCAGGTCAGAGGATGTGTTAAGTCTGCTCTACTTTAAGACGTGCGGGTTTACAAATGTTCATCAGTTGCAACATTAGTGTTAATAACTCGTTCGTTAATTCTTTAACAATCAGTCATCAGAAATTAAATTTTCTATTGCCAGTTTGGGGAGCGTTTCCATCGACATTCTCCAGGAAACACGCCATTAGACAAAGCTAGCCAAGGTGTTGTAAAGCAATTTCATCAACCACTACCAGCATGTACAGCATGTTCCAGATTTGCAACACATTAATTAATAAGCAATAAGTTAAACATTAATAATGCTTATACATCCTTTAAAAAGCATGTCTTGCTGCAAATTGGCACCACTTAGCTTAGTTCCACTTAATGTAGTTTACACAAATTAAACAATTACTGCATTACATGCAGGAAGGAAAGGCAAAACAGGAGATTTACAAGTGTGACTACATGAATCCAAAGCAACGAATGTAGCAACCATTATGGCGCCTATGTACCCCATTTTACCTCTTCTGGCTGAAGATGGTTTGGCTTTGCTTTTGACGGCAGATTCTAAGGAGTAAGAGGAAGAAGATGTGCTATTCAATTATCTTAAGTGTTGCTGGTCTCATGTGAAGAAAACCGTGATGAGGCTGTGTGCATTACCTGTCTTTGGAGAGGTTGCCATCCTTTTTCCTTTGATAGCATCAGACTCTAACTCTTGAGAGAGGTTTCATAATTAGAGATGGTCTATATATTGCTAACTGTCAAAGGAAGAGAAGTTTCTTTTCCATTTGCTTACATGTGTCATTTCTTTACAAAACATATACACGCTATCCAAACTCTGCTGTGAAATTAATGCACTCACATCACAGAAAGAGGTCAATTGGTTCAACTGGATCAGAAGTTCTGATCCAGTTGAACTGATACACCTCTTTCTGTGATTCCCTTACCTGGATTATTGAGCATGCATCAAGATAAATGCACTCAAATGTATTTGCATTCTTGTTGCAGCTGTGTAAGTTTGTCTTTGATGATAACTGGCTCTTTAATGTTTAATACTACAAAAACGCTGAAACCCAGAATCTCAGTATTGTCTAATATGGGATTTAATGTCTGATTTCGTAGTCGTTCGTTTTGCCTCTTTCTGTGAGCTTCCTTAAAACAATAATGATTATGATAATCATTAGCATTAGATCGTTAATAAAGCACTTCTCAAAACAGAGTTAACAAAGTACTTAACAAGTAAGCAAGAGAAAACAGAAAAAAGAGCAGCAACAACAGGAGATAAACAATGATGGGAGAGGGAAACAGCAGCAGTACGAGATAAGACCTCTCAAAAGCTGGAGAGAGAATGAAATGAATCAATAAAACTATGAGATGGATTAAGAAGGTCTTTTCCAAAAGGCAGGTTGAAGAAAAGGACAACGTTATACTGGGGCATTACCTTTCTTGGCTGCAGCTGTAGTTTTGGACCTCTCTTTAGTAACAGTTGTTTCTGTGATAAACATGAAACATTTCCTATTATCACATCCATCTATATTTTCAAGTATACAAATACATATGAGATTATTTAATACATTTGATATAATACATATAATACATGTAGTGTATGTATGCAGGTATGTATACATGCAGGTGGGCATGCTTGAACGTAGGTATTTATGCATATGTATGTATGTATGCATGCATGCGTACGTATATAGATACCTTTCTCCACATAGCCTACTTTGACCTTGTCCTTTGTGATAACGGTGTCTGGAATGGGTATATTGTTTAAATGATCTTCCTCAAGGTTACACATGTAATCTGTAATCTGTAATGAAGATTTCTCTGCTATGCACTGGTCAAATCAGGCCATGTAACGGACAACACTATTCTCTTTGAAATGAAACTCCTATCAAGGGAATAGGAATTACCTGTCTTCTTTGTTGTCTGTTTAATAGGTCCAGGATCTGGAGATTGAAAACATGTGCAGAGTTAATTTGAAGAATGAGTCTGTGCATGATTCAAGTCCATCCATATTAACGCAGTGTGCTCAATAAGCGGAACCTGAAGCTGCAGTAAAACAGGTATGTCACTCATCCTTTAACCCTTATATAGATTTCAGGCTAGGTTTTAGGCAGTTCAGAACGATATGGAGAATACATCGTGTTTCATGAAACACTGTTTAAGATTGATTTGGACAAATCCTACCTTTCTTTGCGGAAGCATCCTTCATTTTTGAAGCTAGAGATTAGAACACAAGTTTAATTATTTCCAAAGGCTTCTGCATGTTGTTGTTTGCTCTCATGCAATTTTGCTGTACCTTTCTCTGTGGGAGCAGCCTTTGTCTTTTGCCCGGCACTCTCTGCTTCTTGAATGGAAAGAGTGGACTTTTAATTAAAACAAAGGGATTTTTATGGCTGAAGTGCTTCACTTAGAGTTACACTTCCCTTATAAAATACCACTGCATGTCCTGTGGTGACTATCTAAAAACAAACCAATTATTGGAACTGTTTACACATGAGAGTTTCCGAATATGGAACACACACTTTTGGAATGAAGCTCATTGTATATTACTTTGGTAATTTTGTTTTTTTTTTGTTGGGGAAGATTGAACTGCTTCAAATGTATCAATAAAACATTCCCAGCAAAGTTCAGACGCTTGTGACTTGATGCTTTTTGGGGTTGTGTTTCTTCTGCATCAGTCAATAAAATTTGGGAGTGTGACGTTTGCTTGAGGACATCAACCAAATTCATATATACCTTGGGTTTGAGGGGCAGGCTGGAGATTGGGAGCTAGAGATGGAGTTTGTAGTGGGATGTCAGGTTGATCAGTTTGGGTTTGTGCAGCTTGTTGGACCGGTGGGGCTGATTCTGTTGGTGGATGAGCCATAGGCTGCATTGGCTGCTGATAGGGCTGGTATTGTGGATAGTAGGCGTGCATTGGGTGGGGTGGTGGTTGTTGATAGAAGGACGGCATTGGTTGACCACCCAGATGGATGGGATGGGCTGTCACAACAGGGGCTGATGGGGCTTAAGACAAAAGAACACGCCTAATAAGTTTCAGGACATCATATAGCTCGGTAATATCACTACACATTGGTTCTGAAGTACAGAAGAGTTCAGTAAGTCAGTCAATCAATCAGTAACTCCCAAAAACTAAATGTGTAAGCCATGTTTTACACATCAACTTGCAATCCAGCATGCTTAAAAAAGAAATCAAGTTAAAACCAGAAAGAAAAAACACAAGCATTTACTTGTATAGAAGATAAGAGTAAAGGTACATGTGTCTCTTTGTGGAGAATGACCATAAACTATGGTCAATGAGGGCCGTGTGTGTGTGTGTGTGGATGGGTAGCTACATGGTATGCGTTTGAATAGTAATACTGTATCTTCCAAGCTCCATCCAAGTCTGTGTCCACCCCCACAACATGGGGGCTAATCGTGACATGTAAAATGGACCTCTCTCTCACAGCATGAACATGTGGAAGGAAATTCCACATATAGAATAGAGCAGAACCTAACAAACCCATGCTCCTTATTCACACGGGTTGTTCATCCCAGAAATATCCAGGCCATTTTATTGAAAAATATAAAAAGTCCATGTGAACGCATTATAAAACTAAATATATAAAAATCCTCATTGCACATACAATAGAAAAACTGCAACTCTATTAGGGAAAACAAATTGCTGCATGTTTTTTTCTCAGTCACCCTCTCGGGTTTGGATAAATGAGGTTTACAGGTGCAGAAGGAATGACAACGTAAATGTCAATTCTTCCTGAATAAGAAAATTGCTATGTTGTGTTATTTCTATACAAGAAACCCAACATCTACATTGCCTTTACTGTACATGGAAGCTATCTTACTTGTATTACCCGATATATCACACTATCAGAACACACCAGGCTGCGTGGCATATCATGCAAACTGCCACACGTCCACACACACTAGTCTACATGAGTGTAGCAATATGCAGGTCAAAAGCCTCATTAACATTGCGATAATTCACCACACTTATATTCACAAGGACAATGATGTCCAGTACCTTTCATGGTTGGAGGCGGATATGGATTATCTGTGACTATGTGATGAACTGAAAGGCAAACGGTTATTTTTCATATTTTAAACCGCGTGACATTCCCAGGTAAATGAGAAGAGAGAAATACATACTGATGCTATAGTGTTGTGCTCTTGAAATAAATTCAGATAATGAAGAAATTTTGCCCTCATTGCTGACGTAACATCTGGCACTGATTTATTTGCTGTTCATCTGCAGTACTCACCATACCAGCCAGGAGGGGAGGGGCAATAAACCGGCGCAGGTCGGCAAGGAGCAACTACAATTAACAAGCCACGATATACGTAATTGGATTTTGTGTCCTGAGGCTCTACAGCATTTTTACTCTGAGAAATAATTCCATCATATTTCTTTTTCATTATATTGGATGGCACATATGAAAGCATACTGTCCACACTCAGGAAACAACACGCACCATCTTGTGCAGATTCAGGGCTCTCCGTTTGCTCTGTCTCTGTGTCTATGAGAGAAAATAAGAAGCTTTTAAGTTTTGTAAGGACAAATTTCTTCACTTGTTTTTGCATTGTATTCATGGTCTTAATACAAATGAATGGGGATGAAGGTATTTGGTGGTTAAATAGTTGATGTACCTTTTTTAGCAGTCTTGGGTTTCTCTGGTTTCGTGGCTTTTTAAGGAGAAAAACAAAACAATCATTTACATTAAATTATGACACTGAGTTTTGTCTTCACATATACATGCAAAACACCAGAGAATGTTAATGATGATGAGGATAATAATAATGATAATAATAATAATGAGGGAGTTTCTCTCCTTCTCTGTGAATCACTTTGTGAGTAGCTAAAGCACCGTATAATTGTAATCCCGAAGTACTATTATTACAGAGCAAAGCAGATATAACAACAAAGCAACACGGTTTGCTCTCTCCTTTTCCGTTATTGCTCACTACCTAACTGACTATAATAAAGAAGAGACATGGTAAGCCCACCCTGTGTGCACAAGACTTATTAAACTAGCTTGATTATCTAGCCTTGTCTTGGCTAACACCCAAACACCAGCTATATTGTGCATTTGGGACCCTCATATTTGTCCATGCACAAATTCCTGCATTTATTCATCTTCACTGTTTCGCCATCTGAAAAGTATCAAAACTATTCGGGCAGAGATCATATTAATGGGCATTTTAATGGCAGCTCCCACCTCCAGATTCAGTTTTTGAATAATAAGTGATGGGTATAATGGGTGTAGGCGGGTATAATGATATAGTACCTCTGAACATAGGTGGTATTCTTCTGACCTTTTTGATCTTCTCCTGCAGCTCAACCATCCTGGGAAGAGCTGGTTACAAAGAGATAAAAATGGTTATAGGATTATGGCAAGCTCAAAGGCCAAACTGAATAACGATTTCAATACTTCTCCATTGACACATGGCCCAATTTTCCCTTTTACCTTTCCTTTTTTGCTTCCCCTCAGCCTTTGTAATGTCGTGTTCTTTAAGACAGAAGAATGAAGTTGATTTTACTACTCAAGTGTGACTCATCATCAACTTCATGCTGTGGTCACAGATTAATGGGCCAGTTCTTTTCTTAGATACACGGATGAGCAATCCCCCATTTTCAAAATGTCCTCTCATTTTAAAGACATTTCAAAGTTTCAGTGGATATAATGAGTTCCAAAAGGACTGTTATGAACTGGGAGAACTGGGAACAGGATATTATATATAGACTTGGGATCGTGTGTGAAGGACCACCACAGACATGTTTCTTTTTTCTTGCTTGACAAATGAAATTTTATTATAATTATTTTATTATAAGAATGTGTCTTGATACCTTTTCTCCTTGTTTTCTCAGATGAAACTTTCTTGGGAGGGCTTGCCTCTGAAACCAGAACAATATCAAATTTAGGATGAATATCTTTTAATGGGGTAGGGATGGTTCGGGCATTTAGTGGGGGTGCTGCCTGGTTACCTCCCAGGTTTGGTTTTCCAGGCATGTACACCTGGGAGGAGGCTGCGGGGTAGATCGAGGACCAGGTGGAAGGATTATATATCCACACTGGCCTGGGAATGCCTTGAGATCCTCCAGTTAGAGCTAGTTGATGTTGCAAGGGAAAGGAAAACTTGAAGTTCCCGGCTGAAATCGGTTGCCTCGGCGACCTGACGCCAGATAAGCAGTTGACGATGGATGGATGGATGGATAGATATCTTTTAATGATGCACATATGTAATGCTCTAAAACATGATATGACTAAAACATAACGAACTGCAAGGGTTCCTGAAAGGAACAGACTGAGACAATAGATGCATGCCCGGCAGAGTTCAGCATCAGCAGACATAGAAAATGGCTGGCTGAGTTGTTAATGTTGTGTAATACTGTTTGACGCCGGATCCTGTAAGTGACTCATCACACATTCGCAGTCCTCGGTAAGCTACGTGGGGAGGATTGCAGCAAATCATACGGATGTCGGCAAACACCCTGGGGATATATTCCAGAATGTGAGTTTAGGGAAAACTGAGTTTATTAATCCTGAGATGAGGGAGACTCTGGGTTTACCGTTCCAGAATGAGAAGTAAGCCAAACTCTAGGTGGATACTTATTCGGTTACCATGGTAACCAGGTCCATTACCATAGTAGCTTACTCAGTGTTTCCCTCATGTTGTGGTTAACAAAATCAGGGTTATCACTAAACTCGCTTTCTAGAGTATACCATTTGCTCTTCATGTAACTCCGTGTGCTGTTGTTCATATCCCTGAACAAAAGAAGTCCAAAATCGAGTAGGATTGCACATGACACCCTTAACTCACTGAGAGGTCTGTTTTAAATGTCATGATAAGTACCCAGGTTGTGGGGGTGGACATGGTCTATGAAGGAGCTTTGAGGATTAAGGCCAGATGCCTTTCCTGATGCCTCACAATGGGTTTGAACCTGCAGTTTCTGGCTCATTAGCTTCCAAAGTCGACCACAGGGCTGCTGTGGCCACCTCAGCACCTTTAACCCACTGCAAAACCTAAATGTCAAAGAATGGTTCCAATGCGTGCCTTTGAAAGGGCAAAGTCCCTGCCTCGATTTAATCAGAATAAGGCGTTTGTTTTCAGTATGAGGTAATGGAGTAGATGATAAAGCCTCAAACATGCACAATTTCACTCCATGTTTTTATTTTTATCTGGAGAAGAACACCTGAGTGGAGTTGCAAAAGAAGCCCCAAAATCAACCAACATGGAACAGTGAAGGCGAAGTGCAGCAAAACAATGTCGTGAGTGATTAAAACTCAACAGTGTATTTTTGTATTCTGTGTGTTGGGGCATAGACAACATGGTGAACGATGGAGTAGCTTTTACACAAGTATCCAACCAGCTATGTAAAACTTAAAGTGAATCATTGAGGATGAAATTTAACCCTGAACCATTCAGCCCTATGGCGTTACATCCAGCATTATAACCCACTGACCCTGCAATCAGAGGTTCTGCAGGCGCCAGCTACCACAGACAGTGCAAAACAGCCAGATAGCTTGTGAGGTTTAATGTCAGATGTAGGAAATCTGCACTGGAATAACCATAAGACAAGCCAGAACAGAGGGACATAGCTTCAAGGGTTTTACACCAAAATCCGTCCCATTCTGATCAAGTAGCATTTCTCAGAGTTTATGGCCTTGTGCTCAATAAGAGCTCTGTATTTCATGGTTTACATGCTATGACTGTTCCCCTCCTGCCTTTTCTTGTAATCAAGTGTGTTATTTGATACATATCCTCAGTCCTCATAGAATATATATACAATAATAATAATACAATAATAATAATATACAACCACTGATTTTGCTCTTATGCAAAAACACTTCTGTTCTCTAACAGGGACCACTTGTCCAAAGCTCAGCTGTGCCGTAGACTTTGACCTTCCTCCCATGAGGACAGCCCATGTGAAAAACTTAAGCGATATACACAGATAGCTCTCTTGATCTCCAGACACCCTTTCCAGATATGATTTACCCAAACCTTCATCTACCGAGTTGTATCTGATCTCAGAATACCAGGGATTTAGATTAGGATGCATGCAGCCATGCAGTAAAACTCTGGACAGGGCTACGAACCTGTTTTCTCCACCGTATCAGCAACAGATGCAGCAGCTTTAACTGAATGCATACAGGGACACACTGCAATCACAGAGCATAAGCAAGCATAAGTATGTAGTGACCCTCTGATATATTGTTCTGCAGTTGTGTGTGGTCATTATCGTCACATCGCCTGCATCTAACCAACCTGTTGCTGTGGCTTCTGGTGCTGACCCCTCGGGTTCAGGCACGGGTTTTATCACATCTACTTTTGCCTTGTCCTCACCATCCTTCTCGTCATCCTCCTCGTCTTTTTCATCATCGTAATCATCATCATCATGTGCCTCTTTCAATTTCTGGGGTGCAGTCAGTGGTTCTTCATCTTCCCTCTTTTCCTCCTCTTCATCCTCCACAGTAGCAGCAGGCTGACTCGTAACTGAAGATGAATGGTGCAAGTGGTTTTAACACATCCGTCCATCCATCCCTCCATCATCAACCGCTTATCCAAAGTCCGGTTGTGGAGACATGCTGGAGCCTATCCCAGCCCTTATTGAGTGAAAGGCAAGGAGCATCCTGGACAGTTGTCCATCCCATTACAGGGCTTGAATAGTTAGGGGTTCAGTGTCTTGCTTAAGGAAACTTCGAAACGCTTTTTGCAGGGGCCAGTGATCAAACCACCAGTCTTCAGATTGCTAGATGACCACTCTACCTGCTACCCAATTAACATATCAATATTAAAAGGGGTAGTATCAATATTTATAATTTTCCTCATGCGCCTTTTTTTTTAAAGATTCCCTTATCTGGCCTGCAAGGGGAAATTTGGATTTTTCTGCATTTTTGACCCAACCTATTAGATAGGAGCAGTGAGCTGCCAACATATAGCGCTCGGGGAGCAGTTAGAGGTTAAGTGTCTTGCTCAAGGACACCTCGACATGCTTTCGACAGGACCGGAGATCGATCCTGTAACCTTCCAAATTGCAAGATGACCGCTCTACCCACTGATCTATGCTGCCCCATATGTGTGTGATGTGTGTATTCAACTCACCCAATTCAGCTCAATGCAAACAATCCCCTTGTTGATTCATTTGTGTTTTTAACCTGTTTTTCATATCTATTCATACGAGCACTGAAACATTAAGTGTTAATAAGAATACCACATGTATAAGACTGTGAGACTGAACAATATTAGTTCACATGGATATGTTTTTAAGAAGCATTCGGCATGAATGTGCAGTATATGTATGTTAATATCTCGAGCATTACTGTGTAAAGTCAAGTTGTCTATTTTCTAAGTCATTCTTAGCAGCTGTGTGCAGAATACGTAGATGTGGCGTTTATTCACCATAGACCTCTGCCTCAGTTTCTTCAATGCCGTCATCGTCTTCCTCCCTGTCATCTTCCTCCTCCTCTCCACCATCTCCCTCAGTTTCTATCTCCTCCTGGTGGACAGTCACTTTAGGTACAATGGTTGCTTTAAAACAGCAGAACAAAAGATGCCATTAAATAAATGAGGGAATATCTGAGTAATGGCTAGGGCATTCCCCTGAGCATCATTCTGGATCCGGGTGCTACACACACACACAACAAATGTCTAATTAAGTTAAAAATTAAAATAACATAAAATCAAGTATTTCGTATTTGCTTAAATACCAGCAACTATGCTTCTGTCATTAAGTCCTATAAAATCCAACATTTTAAGACTATTGGCATTAGTAATTTTACACTATACCTGCTAGCAACAGATCAGCATCATCCTCTTCATCATTATCATCCTCTGAAGCAGTGCTGACAGAGGAGTCTGTAGGCATTTCATCTTCTTTTCCAGCCCCTAGATCAGGGCCGAACTCTGAGCTGGTGTCCACAGATTCATATTGATCATCATCATCATTGGTTGAGACATAGGGGACATCACTACTGAACATGGTCTCACCCACAGACTCATCTGTTTTATGAGCGTAGTCTTCATCATTGTCTCCTAAGGCTCCGCTGTCCTCAGTATCTAATTGGCTGGGTTGTCTTTGTGTGTCAATGTCCTTTGCAGAAAGATCAAGTTTGTTATAAATATCATCCTCGTCTTCCTCATCATCATCAGCTTTGGTGTCAAGGTCACGGTCAGTAAAGCTGAGGTTGATATCGATAGGTTTATCAAAGTCAGAATCATGGTCGACTTTGTGGTCTTCCTCAGTGGTGTATTCGTCCTCATCATCTTCATCATCAGCAAAGAGATCAGAGGTGGCAATGGAAGCCTCATCCGCTGTTCTCAGAAAATCATCTTCATCCTCCACCTCATCTTCAATAGCAGAGGAAGGTAGAGGAGGAAGGTCATCGCTATCAATAGCGAGGTAGTCGCTATCTGATGCAATAACCTCTTCAGCTAATTTGTGTTCATCATCATCATTATCATCATCAGTGTCAGATGGTTGAAGGCAAAGATCGAGGTCAATGTCATCATCAGTGTCTTTCACATCATCATCATCATCAGAGGTAGCAATGGCCTCTACTAGTCTGGTATATTTCTCCTCTTCATCCTCATCTTCACTGGAAATGGATGCAGACTCACTGGAATCTGTGGCATCAGTGATGACATCACTGCTGGTATCCTCATCATCATCTTCATCATTTTCATCTTCAGCCTCATCAGGTGTAGGTTCAGTTACATCATCATCTTCATGGTCATCACTATCTTTCTCATCATCATCATCGGTATCGCTGTCAGAAGAAACAAGAGGCTCCTCTTCAGAGGTAGAAATAGGCCCTGGGGAAATATGATCTTCGTGATCAGCATTGGTGTCTCCAGTAGATTCCTCCACACCAGGCTCAACATCCTCATCCTCATCTAAATCAGCCTCTTCCTCAGTAGCTGCTGCCCCATCTTCATCTTCCTCCTGCTGTTCTTCCTCGTCTTCCTCAGCAGCCTCTTTCTCTTCATCAGCATCCTCACCATCCAGTTCCTCTTCTTCCTCTTCATCATACAAGCCTTCCTCTTCATCTTCAAGCTCTTCTTCATCTCCCAGTCCTTCTTCATCCTCATATGCTTCTTCTTCCTCATCATAAAATCCCTTTGCGTCATCCTCAAACTCATCTTCCTCGTCCTCCTTTTCCTCAATCTCTCCCTCCTCTTCTACTGTCTCTTCCTTCTCTTCCTCTCCGTCAGCTGCCTCCCCTGTGTCTACCTCCTCCGACACAACTGCAGCCTCTTCTATTTTCATCTTGCCTTGCATCCCGATCACTGCAACATTGACATGTTTAAAACCGTCTTTAACAGAAGGCCATAGAATGATATTCCACCTCTCAAGTCAACACAGTGACAAGATTAATGGTGGAAAAGGAAAAATCAAAGTAGTTCATGAGATATCCTCAGGAAGTGAGTGCATTCCCTGAGAGTCAGTGTTTAAGATAGGACGGTGATGATAGACAAAAGATGGGAAACATGGTATATGACATCTTGTCATTCATGCACAGGGGCATAAATATGCAGCCTAAGCCATCAGGATGACAAAAGGCCCCAGATTTATCATCTTCAGTTGTTAACCTAGATGGGGTAATGCTGTTGGTACACTAGTGCAATATATTTTGTACATTAATGTAATATTTTTTGCTTGTTCATTAAATCATCATGCAGCTATGACATACCAAATTTTTGATTTTAAAAGTTTTGCTTAAGTTATAGCTTTGTGGTGTTATCACAAAGCTTGCATCACTGAAAAGGACCACAAAAAAACATTTTAGCTTAACTCCATTCACATGGAGGCAGGCCGATTCATACTAGTAAATATATTCACACATAGATGAATCATAACAAGTGCTTATGCAGGTGTTTAACTGCTGTGCCTCGTGTTGCTGGTGATGAAGATTTGCATAGAGACTTTAGCTTGACAGTGTGCTTCTGTATTTTCTGTCTTTGTTTTATCTGTGAAGATGGGTTATCTTATTCTGTAGCTTGGACTCACTGTATTCAGTTGCTCCCTTTAGAATTGTTTTTGTCCTCTACATTTAACCCATCCTATTGTAATGGAGCATTGAGTGCAGCCATTGTGCAGTGCTCAGTTAGGGGTTTGGTGTCTTGCTCAGCGACACTTCAACACACTTTCTGCAAGGCCCGGGGATCAAACCACCAATCTTCTGATTATTAGACTGCCCTACCTCCTGAGTTATGCCACTCTCTATATCATGCTAACCCAAAAGAAGTAAATATAATTTTACCTTTACTTCGAGATGGTAGAAATTCTCCTAAACAGCAGAACGGGAATTGGTTAGTCAGGACTGGTGAATTAGGAACAGGAGTACAGTAGCTACCACACCAACAGAGATTTCCCTAAGGAAGGGACTGAAGAGGTGTCTCTCTAGGAAGAACCTCACCCACACACTTATGCTAATATTTTGTGTGTGCATTTGCAGGTCTTTCCCCCCCCTAATCCCTCACACATTAGAATAGGAATAGAAAAGTACCTTTTTTCCTCACTGCATACAAGTGTCCTAGAGATGGAGGGATAATGAAGACAGTGAGCTCTTTTCATACCATCATCATGAAAAAAATCATTTAGCATTCAGCTGCGTTCCAGTCTCTTATTTGCTGTTAAATAGCATTGAGCATATTGTGAGCGTCCATGTCCATAAAGATGTGCATGTGATTGTGTTTGTGCTGTGCTTGCACATCTGTCTGCACGTGACTGTGTGTGTACCGTCATCTTCCTCAGGAGCAATGAGACTGGCAGCAAAGTGGAGTATCGTGTGAACCAAGTTTGACGATTCATCCATTGCCTCATTCACGACCTTCATGGGGTCCGAGCCAATCTTGTAAAGGCCTCCTGGAGGGGGAAAACCGATGGGCAGAGCTATAAAGGTTTATACTCACATCCTTAGTACGCACACACACATACACACACGCACAGATATGCTTGTTTATTCAATGTTTTTTAATTCACATTCATTTGAGGTTTTTTCCCCAAACACAGATTAGTCCAAGTCATGATTGAGTCCAATTTCAAGAAGAATAACTCCCTTCATAGTCCCTCTTTTCAGTTTTAAAAATATTCATTGGCTAGTCTGTGTCAGGGAAATGATAAGAGATGCACCATTTACCAAATAGTGAGGAGGTTAAACGGAGAGGGAGGCAAATAGCTTACCACCTCCACCGCTCCGGTCTAACCTCTGTACACGGCATCCTGCACATATCGCATTACAGCACATAAAACCGATTACACATTTGAAATTCCACTTCTTTAAATATCATTCAAATGTGCTCATGGTTGTTTAAGCACAAAGGCACTTGGGTGGATGTGAAGCCAAGAGATTGGTATTCAAGAACATGAAGTCTGGAACCAAATGTGTAATAGTGGGAAAAAACAGCATTTTATCTTTCTGTTTCATTCATCATCAAATTCCTGTTGAGCACTGGTCAGGCTATCCAGATTTCATTTTGGGAAGGTCTATTTGCTTCATTAACCTCAGCACTCACTGACATTGCTCTGCATGTCAACAGGTCTTGTATAACCTGTAATGACATCAGCCCAAAATGCATCTGGATCTGAGGCGAAACCAAGCAGGCCTTGCAGAAATACAACCGCTAAATGCATTTCACAACAACAAAAATGCAAAAACTGGAGGAGAGCTTGGTGGGTACCCAACAACCAAGCTCTTTCCAAATTATCTCAAGCTTATTTATCATTTGTCATTATACATACATACAATGAGATTTGTCTTCGGCCTTTAACTCATTCTATTGTATAAGAGCAGTGAGCAGTTGCACTGCCTGGTGAACCAACTTCGGTTCTTTTTCTTTTTACCTATTTTTTTCCCTGTTAAAGGGGTTTTTAAGGGAGTAATTCCTTATCCGATGTGAGGGTCTAAGGACAGCATGTTGTGTCAATGTAAAGTCCACTGAGGCAAATTGTTAATTTGCAATAATGGGCTATACAGGTAAAATTGACTTGACCTTGGTCAGGGGCACAAGCTGGAATATTAACCCTAACATACATGTCTTTTTGATGGTAGGAGGAGACCCACGCAGACACGGGGAGAACATGCAAAGGCCACACAGAAAGGACTTGGGGATAGGAATCGAACCCAGGACCTTCTTGCTGTGAGGCAACAGTGCTAACCACTGTGCCACCATGCTGCCCAGGTGTGTCTTGACTCACTTCAACACTCACAACATATTTTAATGGGTTCTTGGATATTATTAAAAAAACATTTCTTTTCCCAACACTTGAACCCAGATTAAATATGAATATGTGCAGAGAGATAACAGCAAAAATGCTAACAACTGAAAGCACATTCTATATTATACCTGGACTACCCCTTAGTTTATTCTTGCCAATGAAATAAATCTGTTACCCATGGAAATATTTGTAAGCAAGGATATATCTACAACTCCAAAAAAAATGCATCTCTTTTAATAGATCTATGGAAATAGATGTCTAGCTGATATTAGCGGAGGTTGTTAGCTTGTTCGCTTGTTGTAATGGGTTAGAAACCGAATAGCAAGGTGGGGGCCTTGCCTCTATGCCCTGTTTCCTTTAAAGCTTTCCTGATGGAAGGAGTTGAGGGGGCACCTGGTGGGACGAGAGAGACAAACGGTGAGCACAGTGGCACGTTAAACACAGGAGGGGAGAGGGCCCAGCATTGTTAGAATGGGAGAGGGTAAGCTGCACAAGGAATGGCAGAGAGGAAGACAGGAAGGAAGGCTGCAGAGAGGGAGGGGAGCTTGGGGGTCAAGTTGGATTAGAAACACAGGATGACCTAACTGCAAGACAGAGAGGAAAGAGGAGAAAAAATTAAAACAGCCTTTATTACAGAAGAAAAGAAGGAGCCATATTTGCAAAATGCGAGGAAATAATGGGCAGGAATCAGATTTTCCCTTGAAGATAGCTGTAGCAGAGAGAATAGGGGGCATGTAGAAGTCATCTCAGAGGAGGAGGAGAACAGGAAATGAAGGGCAGAGAGATGTCAAAAGATAAAGATTCAAACTAGTCTATAGTCAGCAATACTTTCAAACAGATGCTATGGGTCTCCATTACATGTCCAGTTGTGGTGAATCATCCTGTGAATCACAGACACCATGAACACTGATCCACATCCAAATCTGAAGCAGTAATGTTTGCACCTGAAAAATGGTTCTTGGCCCATTTGCTTCATAGTAGATGATGCAGTTATAACTGTGATACTGTAGAACACAAAGATCCCTTGGAATAAACTATTTATATTCATCTCTAAGCTCAACTTTAAATACTAACAGTTTGGCACATTGCATTATTAATTACAGGCCAGTTACAATTATTAGTTGCAGACCATGGTAATGGAGCCATGGTAACTCAGGGGTAGAGTGCATGCCTCAGGAACTGATGAGTCAGACGCTGCAGGTTCAAACCTACCATGGGACATCAAGAAGGGCATCCAGCCTTAAACTCCCATGCTTGCCCTGAGATGGAATGGCGACCTGTCCAGGATGTTTCCCCGGCTTTTGCCCGATGAGTGCTGGGATAGGCTCCAGCCTGGCCCCGTGTACCAATTAGAGGTAAGTGGTTGATGATGGATTGATGGATGAAGGATGGTTACAGACACTTAAAGTGTGATGCCATAAATAAGGGAACATGTGAATCTCATAACTGAGGCGTGTGTAGATGCTATTTTAAGCATATAGATGTTTACTGTGTGTCCCTGTCTTGTTTTCCCACCCTGACTATAGCACATAAATTAAACAGCCGGCCTATTTTTCTTGATGGCAATTATCTTGTGTGTTTCCAGATATGCTCCCATCCCACATGCGCCGTCCCTCGTGCCAACTCGGCTCTCCAACAAATGCATTTTAAACCAAGATGCAGCAACAGGCGGATTCTTGTCATTATACCTCCTTGACTATCAATCACGCTGTTGATAAGAGGTAAGTTTGGCATTTATGTTGAGAACAGAGATGCACACAGCTTTAACAGTGACCTTTTGTTTATACATATTTGAGTAAAATGATGCTGACAACATTATTCAACATGGAAACATGTTGAATCCTCCGAATCACATGACGACTAGCCCTCACTATTTCACACATCACAGTCTTGCAGGGAAAGCACAGTGCTTGGCCGTCTGAGAATGAAGCAGAGTACTTTCCCTTCACTTAACAGCAAGTGCCTGGACGATCCAGAGGGGACACTAGTGAACCCAGAGTACTTTATCCAACCTAAACCCTATACCCATGTGAGGCTTAGCCCATTATGACCCACTAACTATGGACCTCTAGCAGTGGTTGGAAACGACACAGCTGGGATTCAAACACCCAACCGCATGATGCAGAGATGCACTGAACATAGGTGTCTTAACCCCCTACGCCACCGGAGGCGTACTTCATATTATCAAGGCAATTCATATTTGATGTTTTCTTACTCTTGATTTTCCTCTGCACATGATTTGTATGCCACGTGGCCCATATGGAGCAGGTTAAACAGATTGGTGGTTGTTGGCTGGTAGAATAACGATCTTTCTAGGCTCCATAAAGTCTGCAGAAATTATCCTGGTAGTAAATATCTAGAAGGTAAGGTCAAGAGAAGACCGACTTGTGAATTCTTTAACTGATCTCTTGTGAGTCATAGCATGATGTGCTGACAAGCCAGCAATAAAACAAGCTATAGGATTAGGATGAGGAAAACGCTGAATAGACATCATTGTATGGGTCACGATGACAAATGGACTTGTTTGTGCATGGTTGTAAGAAGCGGTGATTCAAAGATCAATTTTGCGCATATGAGTAACTTGGTCAAGTCTGTTTGTTCATGAGCAATAAGCTCACTGACAGGCTAATGTTGGTCAACTTGGTTTTACAAGTGCTCAATGGTATGCAGGTTGTCCTTCCATCCATCCATCCATTGTCAACTGCTTATCTGAACTTGGGCCGCGGGGGAACTGGAACCTATCTCAGTGCTCACTAGGCAAAAGACGAGGAGGTACCTTGGACAGGTTGCCAGTCCATCACAGGGCAGAGCAGTTAAGAGAACAGCGTCTTGCTCAAGGACATTTCGACACACTTTGCAGGTGCTTGGATCAAACGTGTAACCTACCGATAACCAAATGACCGCTCTACCCACTGAGCTTTGTTGCCCTACCAACCAATCACAGACAAACCAACCATGTAAAGAATCAATTTTCTATTTCCACTTTAACATTTGCTGATTTTAGTGAAGACACTGAGCCCCTGATCCCAGGGGTACTTTGAGATGAGAACAGTGTGAAGGACCTCTCCTTACCCGACAGGGTCTTGTAGTCCATAAGGTCAAACATGATGACAAAAACAAAGGACCAGGTGATAATGAGGGCCAGCACCAGGATCCAGGCTAACGGGGAGCTGAAAGTAGAGCAGAGGTCGTCTGTGAATGTTTTCCTGGCGCCCTGTGCTGGCGGTGCCCCGGCGTCCCCACTCTTACTGTCGATGACCATGGTGGTGGTGGTGGTGGACGAGCGCACTAAGGAGCAAGGGAGAAGATGGAGAATGAAGAAGGATCTGGTCTTTGAATGAAGCGCAATGGAATCTAATCAAAGAAAAAGACATTAAGACATGCTCCTATGGTAAATACTTGGCATCTGTGATTTAGAGTCAGGGGAAGGTTTAAGTTTAAGTGACGCACTTCTCAAGTATATTTTTTAATATGGTTTGTGACTATTACAGGGCAGAGGTTGATATGTCTTGTTAACTCATAGGCCTCAATGTATTTTGACTGGCATAATGCAACAGTAGCCTAAATACTGTGATTGTATGCTGAGTAAGTTCTCTGTGTGCTTCTCTACATGAAGAAGATCGGAAGAAAATGGATTTGTCATTCTACATAAATGCAACAAAATGTGTCTTCTCCATTTAGCCCGTCCTATTGTGTAAAAGCAGTAAGTAGCTGCAGCACCCAGGGACCTACTTATTTCGTTTTCATATTGCCTTGCTCAGGGGCACAAGCAAAGGTATTGACCCAGACATGCATGTCTTTTAGATGGTGAGAGAAAACCCATGTAGACACAGGGAGAACATGCAAACTACACAGAAAGGACCTGGGACGGCCTTTGGGTTTGAACCCAGTACCTTCTTACTGTGTGTCACCAGTGCTAACCACTCGGCCACCATGCTCCCTGGTAAAAAGAAAGGCTTGGATAGTGCTTTGAAAGAGCAATTTCACGTTACTCTTTCAAATAGTTGGCATCTCTATAATATGCTGTGTTAAGCTAACCTCAAAACCTGTCGTGGTGCAGTTGAAAGCGTGAAATTGCAAGAACATAAGCTGAGTGCACCAATCTGTGTGCTACCAGACCAGTGCTTAAGAGTTAGGCTGTGACCGAGGCGGGCACCTGTTGTGTCGCTTCAGCCAGCTCTCCCCAGACAGAGACTAGAGTTACTATGTTACAGCTGACTCAGACAGCTTAGCAACACACTTATGGAACACACAAACACACGCTCTTAACCTGTCCATCGTGTCTGATGATGATGCTTGCTCTGGGGGGCAGTGTCAATGAAACTGTGGAGGGCAATGCATCAGCCACACACAGAAGTTAATGAGCTGTTGGTTGAGCGTGAATATGACCTTCTTCTTCTTCTCATTTCAGCTGAAGAAAATGGCTCCAGCTTGTTTATGACTTTTACATAAACCCAGTCATCTGAAAATCTTTGGCTACTTCAGCTGTGAGATTTGAACAGACTGAGACGACAAGAGGGGCCTCAATTCAAAATGCACACAAACCGGCTTTGCATCGATCTCATCCAGCCCCAGTCACTGACGTAGAGAGACGTCCATGACAAAAGACAGTCATCTGGAGGCAGTAAGTCACCATCTGTAGGTCTCCCAAAATAGCTGTTGCTTATTCAATTCATTCTGAGCCAATAAAAGTATGTGCGTGCGTGCGTGCGTGCGTGCGCGCGCGTGCGTGCGTGCGTGTGTGTGTGTGTGTGGGTGTCTGTGTGTGTGTGTGTGTGTGTGTGTGTGTTGGGGCAGAGGGCATTGTCTTAGGGTTTTGTATAACCTTTACATCAATAAGATGAGGATAAGACGAGGGCTGAGTTTACTTCCAAGCCAGATGCAGGTTATAAGATATCAAACAATGGTTTACAAGTCTGTGGCTTGTCTTGTCAGAGAAACTCTTTCTCTTGTCCTCTGAATTTAATGCATCCTATTGTATAGGAGCAATGAAAAGCCACAGCACCCAGGGACCAACTCCAGGTCTTTTCCTATTGCCTTGCTCAGGGGCACGGGCAGACGTATTAACCCTAACATGCATGTCTTTTTGATGGTGGGAGGAAACCAGAGCAACAGGAGGAAACCCAAGCATACACAGGGAGAACAAGCAAACTCCTCACAGAAAGGACCTGGGATGGGATTGGAACCTAGGACCTTCTTGCTTTGAGGCAACAGTGCTAACCACTGTGCCACCATGTTTTTACAAACGCCTATTTCATCCAGGAAAGGCGTGAACATGTTTAATTATTTCCAGAAATGCCCTTGAAGTGCTCATAGTCACACTGACTTCCCCAGAGACCTGGGAGCAGCTCGTCACTCAAGACACAGTCGTCAAGTCATTCAACACTGGAGACAGAGTTACTGATGTCAATAGGCTTATTGAGCTTGATGAGGAGGAAGAACTTGATGATAATTGCTGGATAACCGCTTATCTGAAGTCGGGTCGCGGGGTCATCCTGGAGCCTATCCCAGCATTCATTGGGCAAAAGGCAGGGAAACACCCTTCTTGAGCAGTTAGGGGTTCAATGTGTTGCTCAAGGACACTTCGCCACACTTTCTCCAGGGGAAGAGGATTGAACCACCAATCTTCTGATTACAAGATGGCTGCTCCACCTCCTGGGCAATGCTACCTGACCCCCCTCCCATGGTACACTTTTGCCTCTTTAAAGGGGCTCAGTGGTCATTCAGGGATGCTTAGCCTCACCATTGTTTAGCCCTGCCCCCAACAGATCTAGAGATTTGAACATGAACCTTAAGTCCATGTAGTTTTCTGCTAACCTACCCTTTAGACTGGTGCAGCCATTAGGGGCTTGGTCTAGCTAAAATGGGCAGCTTTATTGTGAAATATGCCCAAATGTCCTTGTGCACCTATATGTTGGTTTAATCAGGAACGCTCAGAACCTTCTAATAAGCCAAAACAGAAAGTATCCAGGCAATGGGGGCCACACTTATGTCTCAGGGTCAACAGTACTTTGCTATTCAACAGTGAAACACTCCTAGGTGAGGTCCGTCCTTACATGTCCTTACCCGCAACATCTGGCTTGTCAGTTCCCGATGTACACGCTCTACCACTGAGCTATAGTATCAATCTGAAATGCATTTGGACTCAGATGGATCCGTCTCTCCATCTGTTTATGTATGAGTGGATTACTAAATGGGCATATCAGGCCTAGGGGCTCAGGCGGCCTCTAAGCCAGAGCCTCTCTGTGAAGTTGCTGTTATTAACTTTGCATTTCTTGTTGCATGGTCAAAGGGTTTAGGTGTAAATCCTGTTGAGGTACAGGTGAATTTAGCCATTGTGCTGTTGGCTGCAGTCTGTGTATTTATCCTGCCAGGTCGGGTCCACTCCCACAGGCCCCTTGTCCAATAATACACCCTATGCATTTATATCCCGATCATTTTCTCATTCATCTCTTAACCCTTATGTTATTCCTCCTTTTTTGACAGCCAATCTTAAGACTGTGGACAACACTCCTGTCATTATCATCAGTCAGCATCTATAAAAAGTCATGTCAGACATCATGAGGAAAGGACAGAATGATGTCTTTCCTTAAATTGTCAATTTGCCGGAACCCCATGCAGCAGAGACATCACTGTCTATAACCAAGTTGGTTGAGAAAGCAACCAACGGTGTGATCAGCTCACACAGGCTTTGGTCATGACTAAAACGTGTGTTTTTGTGGGCAACACTAAATTGAGGGCAATGAGTTGAGTCCCTCCAGCAACTAGCATGCATGCCTGTCTCTGCATTGACAGGAGACTTGCACAGAAGGCCGGGGATTTATGGGATACTACATAAGAGATGACTGAATGAGAGAGAGAGGGGGGTCTGTTTTATGTGTCACGATGAGCCCTCACGTTGTGGGGATGGACTTGGGCTTAGATGGAGCTTGGGGGAATTGGGGGATTCCCTTCCTGACATCCCGCAGTGGGTTCGAACCTGCAACATCTGGCTCATCAGCTCCCAAAACACGCTCTACCACTGAGCGACCAAAGCCCCTGCATAAGGGATGACTGAATAAATGATCAATCTTTCATTTAAAAGACAGGGTAAAGGCATTAGATGCTGCACAATAAACAAGGTGGAAAATCGAAAACAATCCAGAATCGGACGAAATCATGGAAATGCTTTTAACGATGGAAATATTTCCCCACAAATGCTCCCTGACTGAGATGTTGATTTAACCCCCCCCCCCTCAGGACAGCTCTTTTTCACGGTCACTATTCTGCCGACACTCTGAAATATTTAATGACTCTTCCTGATGTGTTAAAAGGCACCTGCTTTCGGAGAGCAACCCGGAGGTACCGACTGACTGATGGGTCCACTTAAGACATTCATCACCATGTTTGTAACAACCTCCATGTTCATAGACACAGGAGCATTTATCATCCATCCTTAAACCAGCAAAACCAGCAGCTCAGATCCATCTGCAGCATGTCTGCTTGGCTCTCCATGCCCAGGAGAGAAAGTGAAAACCTTACACCAGTGTTTCACGATCACAACGCCTGTTAACAGGACTGTGCATTGACACGCTCCTCCAGCTGTGTTGATATGGACTGACTGTTGACCTCACGGGGGTCTCAAGACTGCATAGCACATAGCTGATACATGATAGCGCCTTATTTTTAGATACTTCCAATCGTGAAAGTCTTCCACACACAAGGCCGAGCCGCCCAGCCTCAGAAAGCCCCTGCGACCCACTCTGAGCATACAGTGAATTAAACATCATGTTTTTGGTTGTGATGTGAGGGCAAAACTCTGCAGACATGGCTGATGAGTGTGTTGATACTGTACCTTCAACTGTCTCGGTCATGGTCTCTAAGACACAGATCTATGCCAAAGCTTAATCCTTTTACGTGGATGATGCCGCCATGAAGTGAATGCGCTTGGTAGGTTTCTGTGCACAACTCTGTGCAACAGGAATCAAAATGTTCCGTCCTGACCAGACCACATCAAACAGGAGTCAGGATCTGGATTAAAAAGCTGGTGGAGCCACTAGAAACACACTGTGCTTGTCTTTCCGTTCCGCGAGACCTTTTTCGGTTTCCCGTTTCAGATTTATCCTCTCCCGGGTACAAATCTTGGTCAACGGAGGGGCTCGGGTGTGTCCTTTTGGTGCTCTCTGCAAAGTGGTCAAGTCACTTCCAGTACGTGGGTGATCTAGAGACAGACAGGAGACCAAGCGGAGCCGGCGAGGAGACTCGGTCCCTGGGCAGTGTCTTTGCCCTTTGTCTGGCTTGAGGCGGAGTGGCAGAGGGAGTGGTATTAAAAGTGTCTCCCCCTGGCCCTGATGGAATTAGATCAGCTACAGGAAAGCTGAGAGGGAGGGCTGGGAGGGAGGAGGGAGAGAAATGGGGGCAAAAGATTAGGCGGTGTGGCCCCACTGTCGGTAAAGTTGCACGAGATACCTCGGCACCACCCGGACAGCGATGGTCCAAATGTTCACGAGGGAACTTGGAAGTAATTGTGGGGAAGTAAAGTAATGGAAAGGAACCCTGGTCTGATAAGGCTCGATCACAGTCACCCCAGCATATGTCTGAGCTGAGCCACAGGACCCTGGGTTATTCTTAGAGTCGCTCACTGCTGCTGGCATTCTACTTTACCTTTTTAGGCTAGGGGTGTGACCTTACCTCCAGCCCCCACCCCAGCCCCCTTATCGCTCCCGCTCCTTTACTTGTCTTCACCTCGCCCCCTCGCCGTGAACATTGCATTTGGAGTGTGTCAACCCTCCGTCTGTTTACACACACACACACACGCACCTATTCTAATACTTCACACATCCAGCTCTCTAGCTATGAAATAATAGCCACTCTCAAGGTCATGCAGTGTGTTGGGGCATGAGTTTGGTACAGAATTAGGGGCTCCAGTAACTCAGTGGTATAGCACGTGTTTCAGGAACTGATGAGCCAGATGTTGCGGATTCGAACTCACCACGGGGTGTCAGGATGGGCATCTGGCCTAAATCCCCCAAACTCCATCTAAGTCTGTGTCCACCACCACAACATGCGGATGGATCATGGCAGGGGAGAAGGGACCTCTCATAGCTCAAGAGGCAGGGCAGTCATCGTAATCAGACCCTGGTGGTTTGATCCTCAACCCCTGCAGAAAGCTTGGCACGGTGTCCTTGAGCAAGACACTGAAGCACTATATAACATTGAACCCATTTACCATCTATTTAACTATTCTCTATTAAGATCTGCATCCTACGCTGAAATAGCTCAGTTGCGAGAGCGTTAGACTGAAGATCTGCATTTCTTTAGATGATCTGTGCTTCTGTGCTTACCCAGAAACTGTTTCATTCAAACTCTCTTCAAACTCTGCTCACTATTCTTTGGCGATTAAGAATCTTTGCTCATTTATCGTACATACTTACAGCGGAATTTGTTCTCTGCATTTAACCCATTCTACTGGGTAGGAGCAGTGAGAAGCTGCAGTGCCCAGTGACCAACTCCAGTTATTTTTCCTATTACCTTGCTCAGGGGCACAGGCAGGAGTATTACCCCTAACATGCATGTCTTTTAGATGGTAGGAGGAAACCATAGCAACCATAGGAAACCCACACAGACATGGGGAGAACATGCAAACTCCACACAGAAAGGACCTGGGATGGCCTGGTAATTTAACCCAGGACCTTCTTGCTATGAGGTAACAATGCTGACCACCGGGTCACCGTGCCATCACACCCCAAATTATCTGACAAGGGAGATACTATGATCAAGTCATCAACTGGGAGAGATGCTGATGGAATTGGACCCGCAGAAGCTGCAAGTTATGGTTTGCGACTGCGTGTTATGATGGAGACAAAATTAAACGTCGCTGGATCACTAGCGTCACTTACCAGTGATGATGGGACAATCCCAGATGTTTACGTCTCGGTATTCCACATTCCAGCAAAAAAAAAAAAAGAAAAAAGAAAAAAAAGGAAGAAGGGAAGGATGTTAATAAAGCACGATGCTGATGGTGTCTATGAGACCGCGCCTTACTGCCAAGCTCTTGACTCTGAAGCCGGCCTCCGTTGCAGCCTTTCTCAGCTTTGCAGTATAAGTGTGGACAAAGCACTCTGCATCTAATGGGCATCCGTGATAAGCCAAGATCAGCATGGGGCTGCACTTCTGCTTATGTACACATTAAAGGCTTATTAAGCACATAGTAGTTCAGTGAGCTTCTTGGACCCTGCCTTGGAGTATATTCGATCCAGCAGAAATTGATTTTTTTTTCTATTTAATTTTCTTCAACTCTGGCTCACGGTTTGTTGTGATGCTTGTTTTTTGTTTTTAAGTTCCTGGAAGTCATGTTCAGTCCACAGAGTAAATAGGATAATTTAACAATGTGGTGTTTTATCGACCCCTGTGTTGAGATTCCACTTTTGTTTGGCTGCCTCCAGGGAGGTCAAACAGGGTCAGCTACTGAACACCACTACAACTTTGACTTTAGTATGGACGATTTAGCAGGGCTGATGATTGCTGACATGGAGTCCCATTTTATTAATATCTCCTGTATCCTTCTTTTAAAAAACTTTTAAATATCGGTATTGAACATGACGTCCAGAAAAGCATCCTTATAAATGCAGTAATATAGTTTATGATATATGCTTTAAATGTGAGGGTCCGTTTTACGTGTCAAGATCAATCCCCACATTGTCGGGGTGAACATATACTTAGATGGAGCATGGGGGATTGAGGTCGGATGCCCTCCCTGACCTCCTGCAGTGGGTTCAAACCCACAACATGTGGCCTGTCAGTTTCCGGAGCTTAAAATGTATTTGTAACTTTGTGGACCATTCATTGTACAGTACATATTAGCATAACTGTAATAGAAGGCACAGATATAAAGCGCTGGGTTTGTAACATTTATACGACAAAATTAGAAAACTTGTGTGTCTGTGTGTAATCAGGTCCTTCTTGTGAGTACTATGTATACGTGTATATCTAGCTCCAGGCAACCAATGCCCAATAATATTGCTCAATAATACAGGTAGTTAAAAAAGGTTATTCAAATCAGAACATCATAGTTTTTGAATTTATGTCCATATAATTCAATTCAAATCATTTTGATTAATTTGATAAATATAAGTAAATATATCGTTATAGAGTATTT
>OMLC01035518.1:0-10971 GCA_900302585.1 Regalecus glesne
GTGTGTGTATATATAAATAACTCCGCGACCCGACACCGGGTAAGCGGTTGACGATGGATGGATGGATGTATAAATAAACTGTCTGAGGTCTTAAATGTCCCACCTTGTCCTTGAGCCAGCTAAAGATTGAGGCAATGCCTCCTTTTTCAATGACCTGTAGGTAGCATATTGGTCAATAAAACCTCTGATTAAAAAGAGTTCACCTCAAAAGTAATCTACAACTTTCTATCTTCAAATGGTTGTTGATGAAAAGATTCACCTTTATTATAATTTGCAGAACTGTTCTCACACTCCCCCGCAAGGCAGTAATGAGGCATGATGAAGAAATGAAAACAAGAGATGTGCAACAAAACAGACATTAGCCAGACGAACTAGGTCCTGTACTTCCTTTTTAGTTGTAGCCATTTCAGCTCATAGGTTAGGGTTATGGTGCTTGTGTGTTTGCCAATTTTGTCTATTCTCCTCATTGCCCACACTTTTTAAAAGCCAATTTTACATTTAAAAATGGATTTGATTGAGGATCACAAAATGATTACAGCCCTGAAATTCACATGATAAATTTTAAATGGATTAATTTCCATTTAGAACTTTTCTAGTCTATTGACCATTCAAAGTGCTTTACACAAATTATGTCTCACATTTACTGAGTATAATGGTAATCAGTGTTTCTGTCACGCTGGTTTCTGTCCGGTTTGCTCAGGAGCGCTACAGTTGGCCAAATACTCAGGAAATCATCTTAAACCATTTCAGATAAATAAATCTGCTTCTGGTTATAAATTGCATCATCTACCCCTGTTTGATTGGACATTTGGTGAATTGTCAACATCAGTCAGTCAGTCAGTCAGTCTGTTTTCAGTTAGTTGTCTAAGAACTTAATGCAAGTTAACAGGCTATAGCTAGCTATCCAGAAAGTCAGGGAGATACCCCTTCCACCTCTAGAGAATGGGTCGTGGTCAGAGGGCGCGCTTAAACAGTCACAATAAATCAAATGGTACTTGTGAGGTGGAAAAAAAATGACATCCTATCATTAATATCCCAGAATAAAACTTGTCTGACTGAATTAAAGTTACTGGACTGCGGTGCAGTACCTTACTGATACAGAGTTGTACAGAAAATAAAGACAAAACTCTCGGTGCAGTGATATTTACTGGAGTGAAGATATTATGTCCTGAACTCTGTTGTCTGGGCTGTTAGCATGGATTAACAGCAGAGTATGTGATAGTTTCATATTAGTCTGTAGAAAGTCAAACCCACCTGCCAATATTTTGGGTTTTATATGCTGCTAGAGGGCTCCCTTATTTGTCAGTGTGAAAGTCTGTTGAGGGAGGGAAAGAATCAGAGAAAAACAATGAACAAAATACATCGCCTGCTAATATGTAGTCAAGATATATTTTTTAAAGACAACGTGTTTTGACCAAGTTTGAATTGTTTTTTATCTTTTTATTTCACCATTATGGCTTTAATACATGTATGTAATTCAATTATCCTGAAGTATCTTCAAGTATATTGGACTTGCAGACACACTGATGAGGTGGGAAAACCTTGTCCATATTTGGTTATGATGACGCAGGGACAGATTCCTCCTTGTCTGAGGGTGAGATCACTTCATTTTGTTGGGCTGTAAATCTGCCGTAACAGATAATTGATGGCTGTAAAGCTCCGGACTCCTTGGTATTTTATAGATGATCTTTAGGAAGAGTTAGTGTCAAGACTTTGCATCCAGAACCGAAAAGCAATAACCTGTTTTCATCATGCCATCTATGAATGTACATATGCATGTTTGGATACATATGCAAATACATACATTTGCATGTTTGTATAGCTTACATGTATGCATGCATGCATTGTATGTATGCAAAATCCTGCTATCCTGTTATTCTATAAATATATACACATCTCATGGTTTTCCACAAACCATAAACTATAGTGTATTACATGGTTTTTCCTTTCGTTAAGTACAAGGATTCAATTGAATTGAACAAATAAGAAGGAAATACTTTGATTTGCTGTTTACTCTAAAAGGGACAATTACTAGCGAACAATCATCCCTGACCTATGACCCCATTTTTTTCACCACCTTCCCTAACTGCATTTATTAACCACTTTCCCTTTCTCTGCTACTTTTCCATCTTGTTATAGATCATGGTCTACTTCGTCAACTGGTATCAACAGGCTGATAAAATTGCGATCATTCATTAGGAAAAGCCACATAATGCGTCATTGCCTTTGTGCAGTTTCACACCAGTGGATCCCTATTTGTATGCTGCTAGTCAGGCCTGCTGCTGGCTGTTGAAGGTACATGGTTCATGTATATAAGCCATCATGAAACAAACAAAGAATAGCCCAGTGAGCTCACTGGACTTTATTTTAAAAGCTATACATGATGGTAATTATAATGATAATAATAATAATAATAGCCTCCATTATGTGTTCATCTCACTGCCCAGGTCACTCACAGTCTCACTCTCCATTGTAGCATGGTGTATTGTGTATAGATTGCATAGCAATCTTTTCGGTTCATATCTGGAGTGGTTATCTAACTGCTGAGGAGCTCAATGACATGACTGGGGTGTGTGGAGGGTTTGGCTAGTTTTCCTCAAGATCTGTGTGGAGGACATCTAATCACATGTGACACAGGAGCAGCCCTGTAGATTTGATGCTAATCTGTGCTGAAGTCTGAGGCATTTCTGAGGCTCTCTGTGGTTATCTCTAGAAAAAGGCCACATGTACAATAGTGCAATCAAGGTTGCTATAGCTATGTAAGTCATTTTCACAGGCCATAAGCCCAGGGTAAGAGGCAAATGTTAGCTTTTTTAAAAAAAATCAGAGTAATTTACTTCTGCGCCTTCTTGAAAGTGCAGAAGTCTTGTACAGCAGCATCTACACTCAAGGCGAAGAGTGACAACTCAATTTTGGCATGTGTTGGAGTGCTTGTCACATATGAGATCCTGTTGTCCTAGGGACATGTGTTTCTAGTATATACTGTGTTAGACCCCAAATGGTCCACATGTCTTGGCAGTAATCACCGCTGGTGGGAAATAGCTTTACTTTCGATTTGGGTTCTGATTTAAACCCATCCTGTCTGTGTATCACACTGGCCAAATTTATACCAAGGTCATAATGAACCTACTCTTAGCTGTCACCAAGCGTTGATGTTTTATGGTTGACATATGACAGAAAATCCCCAAAGCTTTGTGTCCTGTTAGGAGAGTGTACCACTCTTGTTACTTTTGAACTCAGTCTTCTATTGTGTGTGTCTGTCTTTGGTGGGGGCGTCTTGGAGAATAGATTAAGTACTTTGATGGATTATGTTTGCGTACAAGAAGTGAACTATATTCTGAATTATAGTTTAAAAGTAATTTACTAATAACTGCACTAAAGTGCATCTACCCTTTGGGAGTGTCATGTGAGACTAGCAGTGCAGAAAATATAGATTGTGAGATGAAATGAATGATAACAAAGGAGCACAATAATTAAGTAAAGATACGGTGTAACCAGGGTCCTTCATTAACAAAAGGATAACCCTTTTGGAGTCCACTCAACAGAGATTCCGAGTGAACCTTCAATCTCTATTCATTCTCTAATGTGGAGGCAACATTAGAATTGTTCACATATGCTGTGCATATCTGCATATGCATATCTGCTATGTTCACAGAGGGTGAACATAGCAGACAGAGGATGAGCAGAAACATGTTTATGTGTACATGCATAGATAAATTCATGTGAAAGCCTGTTAGCATAGAGGACTACTTAGAGTGTTTACTTATTCAGAATGTTAATTCTGCACAAAAGAAATCGGTCAATTCTTAATTGTCTCTGAAAAAATGTTGATGATTAAATAAATAGGCAGGTGGCCCCCCATACGTACACATATACAATTACATAGGTAAATTCTGTACTGTGTACAGAGTCGAGCACTGTTAAAAGAGCTGTGGTAGCTCAGCGGGTAGAGCACACGTCTGGGAGTCAAGCGTTGTGGGTTTATATCCCACTAGGTAGCTCGGTAAATGTGAGGCATTCATTGTAAATCCCTTTCAGTGGTTGCTAGACTAGAAAAGCGCTATATAAGAACAAGTCCACTTACCATTTATATCTATGATGTGAGTCCAGAAAGATATTTATGGTCTTCCACTATCCTGGAGCCCCCTTATATGTTCCCCTTAGTTTGAATGATGCATGTTCCATACTGATCAGATCATGAAAGTCCTTAGTCCGTATGTTTCTTGGAAATAAAATAGGTAAATAGTCATGCATGCCCAATAATCTGGGTAAGAGGATTGGAGAAAGCCTAATCTGTTCATTGGGACATGTTTCATTGAGAGAAACATTTCATCACTCATACAGGTGACATCTTTAGTCTAAGCTAGTGCAGGCTTCCCCCTCATGGGAAATCTTTCTTCCTTTAGAATTGGCATCTTTTCAGAAAATAAATCTGACGATTTCTGATTTTACATCTTCCCCGTTTGGTTAGATCTTTTGATATTTAAGGATCCCAGGACAACAAGTAATTATTGTCTGTTCACATGCATCTGCAGATGCTCTTGGATGCATCTTCAGCGGTGTTCCTGGGTCATCTGAGGTGTTTCGAGTCTTAAAATATACACTCTCCTCCAGGTGACCCAGCCAGGGGCGACCAGACCTCAGCTTGTGTCAGGATTGCTAGCTACTTATGACCCCATGGTGCTCCTCTTTTGAGCCACAGCTATCTTGCGGGCCTCTCTGTTGCAACAATGATACTCTTGATGGCTCTCCTCTCCCTTAATGTCCAAATCACTGAAGGCTCTAGCCAATGAACAGGATGCGATTCCCCTGCATCCAACCTCCACTGGGAGGCAACTTGCTCTCCACCCAGCCTTCTGAGAATTATTATTTTCATTTTATATTTTAAAGTGAATTAATTAATTATAGAACATTTAGTCAGTTGGTAGACAGCAGGGGCACCCTTAGATCCTACCAGTAGAGATTCAATGGAAGTAGACCAAACTTAAACTCAGCTTGTCTGTCTTTAATACTCCTGACAGAGACTTCCCGTCTTTGTACGATGGGTTAGAAAATACAGCAAGTATACATCACAGCTGTGATTGTATCAAAATAATCAGAGTAGCCATTCTTGATGCGCCGGGAGCTGGTTTGGTCACAAAGCCGTGGCGCGTGTGTGACGCCAAGCAGGCTGAATGACTGTGAGAGATGGGGGTTGGGAGTTTGTGGTGGAGGTGGGGTGGGGTGAGGCCGCCATGTGGGAGCTGTGCCAGAGTCAGGCTGCGGCGGAGCCAGAGGTCATGCTTATGTAATGCCATTAATGTCAGAGCATCACAGAAGATGAGACCCACCCCAGGATCTGTGTTGCTGGATGCCATTTTCTCCCTGCGTCAGTTGAAATAATCATATTACAGCTGATCTGAAACGTCTAAAGCCCACCGCCTTGAACCAGTGTGTTCGGCTGAATGGGTGTGAAACTAATATGAAGAGTGAGGTTACAGAAGATGGATGAGGCTCGATGTGTTCTGTTTTTATTTGGCGTATTTTCTGTTTAAAAAAAAGTGCCCAAAGACATAAAGTGTACCACTGTCCATGATGGCCTTTTCCTTCTATTTCTACCAATGTACACACGGATTTTTGCTTCATACATATTGAACTCTATATACATGTATATATAGTCAGGTCACCGCTGTCCATGGCTTGGGTCAACAGTCACCAACTACATAGGGGCACCAGTAGGAAGTCAAGCTTGATAGTTAAGAGAAGTGGACACACACAGTGAGAGAGTCCTAGAAAAGAGGCCCTGTGGCTGTCTCTGTTCGGTTGTGTAGTAAAAATATGATGCCTGCAGACACTCGGTAAAAAAAGCGAGAGAGAGAGAGAGAGAGAGAGAGAGAGAGAGAGGCATGCAAGCTTGTTTGTCATATGGTCTTCAGAGCGACAGAAATCAAGTCAATATTTTTAACTGTCCCTCCAAACTCACAGTTTATCTCAAGAGAGCAAAAGCAGAGTTCCTGAGGCTTGTTAGAGCAAATACCACAAAATGAAAGACAGAAAAGTACAGGAGAAGAATTCAAGTGTGCAATTTGCAATTCTGAGATGGCAGGTTAATAGACAACATCCGTGCCCAACTTCTATGAGAGAGATGGCTTTCGGGACACAAATGGACGTTTCCTCTCCCTGTGATTAACAGCAATGAGCGAGGCCAACCATTAATGGCGTTCCCTTCTCGTGAGATAAAGGTCCTGGCAGACAGTCGTACTCTCTGTTTCCTGTGGAAAATGGCTTGGCTTAATGTGCGATTCTGAGATGTAAGAGAAACTGAGCAGTCAAAGGTGGAGGCTCCAGAGGAGATAAGAGGGGAGCAAGGCAGGAATAATGGGCCAGCACCAGCATCAACCCCTCCACTCTCATTATTCCAATGAAAATGTTTTGCACCTGTTCAGAAAATTCCTTTCAAAGATCATTTCGTCATAACACTCTATTCTGGAAGCTGCTAGTTTCTGAAGACAACAGACTTGACAAGGAGGGGTGACGGAGTAGCAGCAAAGAGGTGAAATTGAAGTATTTGAGTATGAGCATTATAAATGTCAGCTGGATGCCTTAGAGGCTAAATGAGGATCAAACAAAGCTCTAAATACACAGCAGAGTCCTTTGGCAACCTGAAAAAGAAGTAACAGGAAAGACATGTCCACAGAATTTGTTTTATCATGGTCAGAAGGAACAGATAACCCCCAAAGTCCTTTTGTTAATTTTGTCCAGCTGAAATATTTTGTTTCTTATTCTCTCACAATTATTGTCCTCATGGGGGGTTTTCTTGATTTAAATGGATTCCAGAAATGTGAAGTATAATATAATTATATTATAATATAATAATCTATAATTACATATATAATTACATCTAACCAGTTTACCAGCATCAATGAGGAAGCTTCCAGTACACTAAAGACGTGTTTTGGCATGTCACGATTAGTCCCAATGTTGTGGGTAGTTAGGTGGAGTTTAGGAGATTAAGGCCGGATGCCTTTTCTGATGCCCCATAGGGATTCAAAACTGCTGCCTCTGGCTTGTTTGTTCCTGAAAGTGAGCACGCTAACAACTGAGTATTTTTAACATCCTCCCTGGTGAACCAGCAAGGATGTAAAAAATGACACATTGGCCTTCTTGGATTGTGAATTCAACATTATTAATGGGGTACAGTTGATTGTTGATGTATACCGCAAATCTACACATATGGATCATTATTTAAGATTTGATTCTCCGCACCCACTAGAGCATATACTAGGAGTCATCAGGACTCTGTACTACTGAGCTGACAACGTCCCCACTGACTCAGCGGCCAGGGAGGAAGAGAAATCCCATATTAAACAGGCCCTGGTTACGTGTAGTTATCCCAACTGGGCGTTTGTTAAAGCTAGGAAACCTCTCAAACAGTGCTCCAGCCAAATGAAGGAAGAAGAACAGCTACCAAGGTGTAAACCTGTGGTGATTCCGTATGTGGCAGGAGTTTAGGAACAGCTGAGATGCCTATTTTCCAAAAGTTATATCTCAGTTGCATTCAAACTCTTAAACACTGCATCAAAAGTTGTCCCACCCCAAGGATCGGATCCACTGGTATAAACAGAGTGATATAGTGAATGCTGTTAAATACCAGGAGGACTGCAGTGATTTGTACATCAGGGAACACAAACAGACGCTGGCCAAGAGGATGCAACAATCCAGGAGAGCCAACATGTCAGGCAAGGACTCTGCAGTCCACACCCATCTACAGGCTATTTGCCACTCTTTTAAAGATGAGAATGTCCACATTCTTGATAGGGATGAACGCTGGTTTGAAAGAAGAATTAAAGTCCATTTATGTTATGAGGGCACCACCATCCTTGAACAAGGGGCGTGGGGGCTGAGAGTACATCTGTCATTGTCTTACAATGCTGTGATTGCAAATATCCCCCAGTCCTCTGAATAATACACATTGCCACTGAATGTGCAGTCAATGACCAACTAGCATATGAAACCAGCCTTTTGTTGTTTGGCATTTAACTGTATTGTTTATAAGGGGGAATGCTGCAGTCAGCTCAGACTGAAGATGTTACCCGTTTGAGTGACGAAACATTTCTGAATAATTTTCTGATCCAGTCAAACCGATTCACCCTCCTTGTGATTCCCTTACGTGGATTATTGGGCATGCATCAAGATAACCATTTTTTAATTTCTCAGTTTATTTTAATTGTTGTTTTTTTATGAAAAATATTCGCCCTGTTGATTGTTTTGCTATTGGGCAGCAAAAATAAAACCAAGGACAGTGTCCAGGCCAGCATTGCTCACACTGACACTAGTGTTGTAGCTGTTCTAAATTACTACTATATTTCACTGTGTGCTAATGTCAATTCACTCTCAAAAATAAATCTCAACTGGCAAAATTGAAGAAATATTTATTAGGCTGTAGTTTCCAGAAGGAAGCCAAAGTGAGGTACAATGGGAAGGTTCTACATCCTGCGGCCATTAAAGTCTGAGGGAGGTTAGTGGATTAGTAATGCTCCCCAAACCACAGTTGAGGTACCTTTTGGTAAAGGTTCCCTTAATCCACAAATCCAGGGTGGTGATGGATTAGGAGGGGAAATGGAGTGAATGTGTGTAATGGCATGAGCATAAAGCATGGCACTGCTGTAGAAAATACACTCTCTGATCCTAGTCAGACACACCTAGTTAAATAAATTGGCTTTGAAGAACTTCCCAGTGGCAATTTTCTTTGTGTGAAAGATACAGTTCTGATTTATTGACCTGGTATGTGGCCTCTTGACCGTTAAGATCAGCAGACAGAGCCCTGATGGTTATTCTCAGGTCAAGTTTAGCCACAAAAGTTGATCATACTTTTGCTATTAGACCCCACACTGTAAAACTCTCATCCTACTGAACTCAGACACACCAAGCCTCTTGATTCTTTTAAACCCCTTCTTAAAATCTATATCTTTGTGAGAGCTTTAAGAAATGTATGATATTTGTTTTTAATTATTTATACTGATTTTATTTTTCACATCGGGGCATCAGGAATGGCCTCTGGCCTTAATCCACCAAGTTCCATCTAAATCTGTGTCTACCCTGAGAATATGGGGACTAATCGTGACATGTAAAATGGACCCCTCATACTTATTTTTATTTTTATTCCTATTTATTTGGTCTTATTTATGTTGTTACTACCTCTTTGCTTATGTCCATTGGTCTTACTCTGATTTTAGTTTTGGCTGGTTTTATTTAATTTGAAATCACCTCTCTCTCCCTCTGATTATGATTTCCGAGGTTTGTGCTGGTTCAGTAATGTGTGTGGCAGTGGTTACAGCAACACCATGAATTAGTGGCCTGGTGTTTGTGACTCCACGTGATTTGCCTGTAGCATAAGATGTGTTGCCCCTCAGGATACATGACGTAGCACTCACATATAGGAGGAAAGACATCACCCAGATGGAGCCCTATTGAGCTGGTGACCATACATGGAGCTACCAGTGTCAACGACTTTTGGTATTAACACTGTAACAGATGCTTGGATGGTCTCACTCAATGGGAAGCTATGTTAACCTCTCTAGATAGCAATAAACTCCTGGTCCTGCCTGTTGTGAATGCTGCCAACAATGCATTCCTTGAAAACTTTGGCACCTTTCTATCCTACTCTGTGTCTTTCTGAATGATTTGATGTGAATGTACAAATTTGCCTGTCATGTATGCAGACTTTCAAAACCAGACTTGTAGTCGCTGGAAGGTGATGTGATGGCGGAGGGAATATGAGGCCTCTGCCACTGCAGCACACTGTCTCTATCCTCGGAACTCAGGCTCTTGCCTTTTCTTCTTGTTTGTCTTTTGTATATGATAGCTTCATCTGACTGCTTTAACGCTATTTGTGTTGGCTCCGGCCATGCACCACTCTTATACTCTATATGTTTGTGTTGGTGATATGTCTAGATCTACCTGCTCTAGGTATGTGATATACATATGTGAACACTATCCTTTCTACCTTTCTAGTTGGTGATGATGAAATGAAGACCACACTGCTCTGAGAAGGATGCTTGATGTACGCCTGAGTGGATGCTCCCCATCTCAGTGTATGTAGAATGTATTATACATTGTCCTGCTGTCACTGGGTGTGGTTGGTAAGTCTATATGTAAATCTGTAGTTGCTTTGTCTACTTTGCTTGAGATCTACCTGTTTCATGCGTAGGAGGGATCTCCCTTCTTGAGATTGTTCCCAATGAAGCCACTTTACTCAACCACATTGAAGGTTTAAGCATAGCGGGTGCTTTAAATTGGAAAATGTAAAATAATTGTGATGTGAATGTAAATCCCTCTGGGACAGCAGCGGTGATTTAGAGCCAGACAAAACAAATTTGAATTGAATGGACATGTTTAGCAGTACATTATTTGTGGTGGCCAAAAGAGAGTGACACAAGGCAAAACAATATTGAGCCCATCAGGAGATCAGCCCTGTTGGTAGGACTAGTTCTCCTTGGAAGTAGACTGCAAGAGAGGATATGTAGATGGCAGTAGTAAAGGTGGGATTGGAATGCTACATTACATAAACATCCTAACAGGGGTGAGTAAACTTGGGGTTGGCCCATCCTATCCATGCTTATGTAACATTCATACTGTTCTGAAACTGCAGTGAGTGCTGAAGAGGGACAAAAATATATCTGTTCGAATGAATGGTAAATGTTCTTGTCTTATATAAGTCAGTTTGTTGAGTTTACTTATTCTGCCCAACGTCATGAAGTCAGGCTCTGCAAAATGTGACACTTAGGCCTCAGGGTTATTAGACTTTCAGCTGTTGTAGCAATGACTAGACAGTGAACCCCTAAATGCTCAAGCCCTGAGATGGAAGGGTAGCCCATCTTGGGTGTTTCCCCACCTCTCACCCAAGGAGTGCTGGGATAGACTCCAGCAAGGCTCTGCGACCTGACTAGGGATGGAGGGTGTAACAATAAGAGGGAGGAACACTCATGCTGC
>OMLC01035522.1:0-25751 GCA_900302585.1 Regalecus glesne
CAGGTCAGTGTTAATGCACACAGGCTTACAAAAAATAAAATAAAAAGCAAAACCTAAGTGACCATTTACAACCCATGCAGATTAGATGGTATAACTGGATTCTTAGAATGTCCCAGTGATCAAAAAGGCATTTTTTATAACACACAGTTGGGGTTTTCAGAAATTTTCTTTGAATTCAGCCAGTAATTTTCAAATCCTCAATCTAAAAACAAAACTAGGTCAAACTCAGAGTCAGCAGCTGTGATTCTTGACTCTGTTCTCCTTTGGCTCTCTTGGCCTTTCTTTCTCTGTCTGCCTCCCTCTTCATCTGTTATTGTCACAGGACTATGATTGGGGCATCTCTAAAAATAGCCACAAGGGCATGCACGAGAAATGACAAGCTATTAAGAGAGAAGGCTGTCTCTCCACCACCTCGGGCTTCAATACAGCCTGCTTGGTTTTAAAGCCATTTGACTCAACACCACCTTCAGTTCAGTTTTTCTAATTCTTTTAACTATCAATGTCGACTTCCAGCTTTCAGATTTAAGAGAAAAGAGGTTTTGTGCTTTGTCCATTTCCACGTATACATTTGTACTCAATAGGGACATAAAGCATGATTTTCTTTTTGTTCGAAGTGTAATGAAAAAAAGTCTCAAATTTACATGTCAAATACAATTTTGAGGGCCAGATTTGATTATTGATTCTTTACACTTGGTGCCACGTCTTTTTTTCCTATCGAAAAAGAAATTTCCATTTTGAGATGATGGACGAGACCTTAAATAACATTAAACAAGAGAGTAACAGCACTGCTAAGTGTCTTGACGCGTGCTCAATAATCCAGGAAAAGGAATCACGAAATGGATTTTGAGACACGTATTTTTCAAAGACTGCGTCTCAGTTGCTTTCAAACCCCAAAAGACACTGTGCAAAAACTTGGTCTAACCCAGCGATCAGGTCCTCTGGCACAGACAGAGCAATATAGAGTGTGTGCTGTGAAGTGCCGGGATTGTTTTGACTTGTACATCAGGGAAGCCTGATGCTGGCCAAGAGGATGGCACAACACAGAAGAGGCAACACATCGACCCAGGAATCTGCAGTCTACACCCATCTACAGGCCAATGGCTACTCTTTCACGGATAAGGATGTTCACATCCTTGATGGGGAGGAATGCTGGTTTGAAAGGAGTGTCAAAAAGGCCATGTTTGTAAAGATGGAATGACCATTCTTGAACAATGGGATGGAGGCTAAGAGTACATCTGTCAATATCTTAAAATGCTGTGATTGCAATTATTCCATAATCCTCTATGAATGGTACTCATTACTACTGAATGTGCAGTCAATGGCCTTGCATATGAAGCCATCTTTGGTTTTGGTTGGCATGCAACAGTATTGTTTAGAAGAGCGGCGCTGCAAGTAGCCAGCTCAGACTAAAGATGTCACCTGTATGAATGACAAAATGTTTCTTAATTCAACTTCATGTCCAGATGAACTGATTCACATTCTTTGTGAGCACTGTTAAGATAAATTCGGCTTTTCTTAAAATATCTCCATCCACAAACCAATGCCATTAAATCAAAAGTGAGTCAAAATTTGCAGGGAATTTCCTGTTAAGAAGATAGAAGCGTTATTTATTTGTCACTGTACACACATACGAGGCAATTTGTTGTCTGCAATTAACCCATCCCATTCTCTAGGTGCAGTGAGCTGCTGTGACAATTAAGAACATTTTCTTTGTGGAGTTTCTGTAGATGTGTTGCCATATTTGTTGTAGTCCTGGTTGCAGGTTAAGGTACATATGTGGCATAAACAGCAAACTTGTCTTTTGTCAGCAAAACAAAAGTAGAGGCACTTTATTTGGTTATCGTATTCGTACGATAAAATTTCCCTCTGCATTTAACCCATCCTATTGTATAGGAGCAGTGGGCAGCTGAAGCGTCCACTGAGCAATTAAGGGTTCAAGGACACATCAACACAATTTCTACGAATCATCTGAATATTAGACAACTCACTGTACCTCCTGAGCTATGTTGCCCTGACCGGTAATATTATATTCACTATAACTGAAAGAGAAACTGTCAATTGATAAAGGAAAAACATCTTTTCAAGCTCAATAATCCAGGTAGTCAACAAAGTCAAAATAGTTACATCAGGTCATCTCGACATACGTTTAAACTTTCATCTGAATGTCATCCTCAGCTCTCAATCCACCCATGTGACCCACCCATCTCCCTTTTATATAGACAGAGATGTAAATTAGTTAATTGATTGGTTTTAGCTACTGTCCTTCCTTCTGCTCAGCGTGTCACACCTCTCCAAAACTTGTGCATGCAATTTCACTCATCTGATAAATGAGCCAGGATTGAGGACTACGTGCATCAATGTGTTTATGTGTGAGTGTGTACATCTGTATATTTGTGCAAGGATGAGGGAGAGGTAAAAAGAGAGAATCATCAATACAGCTTTTAATTTCGAAGCCTTGAATCTGATACTTTTTCAAATTGAAACTGTGATGCCCTTATTCTATCAATGTGCATACATGTATGGCCCTGAGAATGGTATGATGCGGATGCTTGTAAACTTGTCAAGGGCGTTCCACTATGTGTGTGAGCACGTGTGGTGTTGACTACCTCTGCTTGACTAGCTCCCTCTCTCTCTGACACTGGTCCTCCTTCTCCTTCTCCAGCTGCTGACGGAGCTCCTCGTACTGACGGACATAGTGCTGGGCCACCCTCTTGTCTGCCTGCAGCAGCTCTGCCTCATGAAGTGCTCGCAGTTTCTTCAGCTCCTGCTTGTGCTTGGATATCAGTTTCTGGATCTCAGGCTCCAGACCTGAAAAAGGGAAGGAAATCACACAGCTCATGTAAGTTTCTTGGTACAGAAATTGAAATGCATGTTCGAGGTAAAGTTCATGGAGTGGTATGCCAAATTAAAAGCAATCGCGGTAACAGTGCTGGTAGATCTGTATCTTTGTTTGAAGGGTTCATCATTTCATTTTGAGAATTTTACACAGATATTTGTTCATCCTCTTCGAGGAACCATTACCTTATAGTAGGGGAGAGGTTTGAGTGTCTCTGTGAACCTGAGAGCTGTGTTGTCTGGAGCCTGGTGCTTCTAGTAGGGTCTCCATAGCAAATTGGTCTCTGGCGAGGGACCAGACTCAGACTCGTTCAAGAAGACCCCATGAAACATGGGGAAAGAAGTGACGCTATCCTGCCCGGAACCACAATGAAGGTTGTTTTTCTTGATGTACTTTGTGAGTTTGCCAGCATGAGCAGTGGCATATATTTATGTTCTGTTCCTTCGGATCCTTTCACAACCTCCTCCTTGTGAGGAGGTTGTGAAAACAACTTTGACTGGAGTTTTTCACAGCAATCTTTCAATTTTACATAAGTCAATAGGGACCAAATTAAACAAACACAAGAACAATAATTCAAGATTCTGACCAGAAAAGCCACTTTATTTGGTCATTGTATTCCGACGATGAAATTTGTCATCCGCATTGCATAAGAGTAGGCAGCTGCATTGCCTAGGGAGCATTTAGGGGTTCAGTAGTCTGTTCGACACCTCAACACACTTTTTGAAAGAGCCAGGGATCGTACCAGCAACCTTTAGATTACTATACAACCCACTCTACCTCCCAAGCCATGCTGCCCCTAAAGAGTGGTTGTTAAGCCTATGATAACCACTAAAAAGACGAGCAAATTGTCCCTCAGTATTTTTTTCCTGTGGTGACAATAATATGGTGACTTTGTGATTTATTTATTTAATATATTCAACTTCAATCTTATCCAGCTTAAGCTTACTCAATAAAAGGACAAATCAAATATACTGGCATAAGGAGAGGAGGCATGAAATGACACAACTATGTAACACTATTACAGAATACCTATATCCCAATTATACACATCATAATTACAGCTCCGAGCCAGAGCTGCAGCTACATTTTGGCTGATAATGTTTGGAGGATACTTCTGTTAAAAATAATAAGAGGTCCTCAGTCTGTTTGGCATATGATGAATTATATGTTAAGTTACCCTGAGGTATAATGGAATTACAGGTTTCTTTTTGGAGCTTAGCCGCAGCTTTACTGAGATCAGGGAGCCAAAGTAGTGCAGAGAAAATAGTCTAAACCTTGGCTTTTCAATATAAGCTAAGGCTCTTTATACAATACCTTTGACAGTGATCTCCTTGATCTTCTTGGTCATCTCATCAATCCATTTCCCCCGGCGGATCTTCTCGGTGGCACTCATCAGCTCTTTCAGCTTTTTGATCTCCTATGGATGGAGTGGGTAGATTGGCAGGGTTTTGGTTAGGTTGTTACAACTGGTAATCAGATGATAAAGCCTATCCATACATTAGCAACATTGCCTTGTTCCTATAGCAAGGAAGGGTATGTTATGGGGCAAGGGGTATGTTTTCTTACATCGTGACCAAAAAAAAAGGATAATAATAAAAAACAAAACACTATGTGCCTGAATTCAAAGCGAAATTATTTGTACTGGATCAAATAGCTCATTTGGCACTGTCAGGATAGGGCAATAAACAATGTTTGTTAACCTAAACAAAATCATTATAAGCAGCAATCTATGAGAAGGTTTGGTTATGGCGTGAGACTAAAATTACAGACAAACAGAACAGTGAGAGTTCTGGACACTCACATGCAGACAAGACCATCCAACAGAAGATGTGAAAGATGATGAAATGAAAGACAAAAGCACAGGCGGAGTGAGATAAGATAGTATTGATGAGGATGTTTGAGTTGGGATGGGGGGGTGGTAAAGATTTTACCTCGCACAAGGGACCCAGAATTTGCCACACCTACAGCCAGAGAAAAAATGAGACACATAAACGGGAACAAAGAAAGAAAGTAAAAAAGAAGAAAGAGAGGACAGTTAGAAAAAAGCAGCCCAGCAAGGTGGCAAATAGAATTACATGAGCTGCGGAGATGCAAAGCACAAGCGGAGAAGCAGAGATTATTTGCAACGAAAGATGTTAAAACAAAAACACTGAAAAATAGAAGTCTTCCTTGCGCCATCAATGAATAAGTTTTGACTCCTGGTGGTTAATGTCAGGCCTGCGAGTGAACACTGTTCCTTCTTACCATTTCATGCTGCTCTTGCATCTGAGCTAGCTTTTGGATGTACTTCTGGTCCACCTGCTTCAGTTCTCCCACGACACCCTCACAGCGCTCGCTAAGAGCCTTCTTATCATCAATCAACTGAAGACAGAGAGGGACAGAATTTGGATAATTTTCAGACTAGAAACAGGCAAAATAGAGGAACATAGACATACATAGAACATAGAAATACTAGAGCTGGATAACATAGAAAAAAATCATAAATCAAATTATTGCTAACTAAAAAATGGATTAATGTGATTATTGATTATATGATAATTGGTGATTTCATGAGATTTTTGTGCACAAGAACAATCAGACATAGTCATTATCATAATGTGGTTATGATAACAATGCAGGTGGAGAAACATATTTTCAGCCTCAATAATCCAGGTAGTCAACAAAGTCAAAATAGCTACATCAGGTCATCTGGACATAGGTTTAAAACAAAACAGGAGTAGGTTTCAACATTCATCTGAATGTCATCCTCAGCTCTCAGTCCAGTACTTGACCCACCCAGTTCCCTTTTAAAGGAACAGAGATGTAAATTAGGGTGCTCACAAAGAATTGGCAAAACAATCCCGAAATGGATGAAAATATAAAAATATTTTCATGTTCAATAATCAAGGTAGTCAACAAAGTCAAAGTAGTTGTATCAGGTCATATACTGGACATAGAGCTGAGGATGACATTCAGATGTATGTTGAAACAGAATCCTGTTTTGTTTTAAACCTTTGTCCAGCTGACCTGATGCAACTATTTTGACAATGCAGGCCTATCCTGTTCATTTAATTCTGCTAAAACAGTCAAATCAGTAGGTTGAGAAAATTGAATCACTTTACTGTAATTAAGTTTAGTAATTGATGACTTTTGAATTATATCAGAATAATTTGATGGCCAAAAATCCCAGATGATATCCAGTCTCATAACACGAGACTGAGATTAAGCTACTCAAACTTGAGAATAGACTGCAGTGGACCTTGGAATTCAGAGAGCCTGTGACTAAGAGTGTGTACCTGATCAATGAATGCCAGGTGTCTCTGTATGGTGGCTTCATATTGTTCCTTCTGAAGCTGGAAGTTTTGGTTCAGCTCCTTCTCTGTCTCCTTCACATGTCTCACTGTCAGCTCCCTCTGCTGGGCCTGAGAAAGAGGGAAGAAGAAGGAAAAGAATTATATGAAATAGCCTAAAGATATACTCACTTTATCTTATCCAGCTGGTGTGGATATAAAGCAAACCCCTCCAAATGAATTTGTACAAATTTTCCAAAAAAATGCATTTGTGTGTGTGTGTGTGCGCATGCAACTCCCCTACCAGTGCAGTTTGCAGCATATTAACGGTGCGTCTCTTTTCTTCCAGCTCTAGTTTGAGTCTCATCATGGAGCCAGAGATCTCAGCAGCAGTGGCTGAGGCCTGCTCCACACCCAGCAGCTCCTCCTCTGACAGCATTGCCTAAAACAGAGAGAAGCCTGTTCACAGCTGGTCAATCCAAAACGTTTATGGTTACTTTTATGGATATTTTAAATAAAGACTTTATAACAGTGGATTTTTATTTGGTTTCACAATTCAGCTGGTCTTTTAACCCATGAACTAAATCAAGTGACTATCCCAAGTATGTTAGTGGCCAAAAAAGTACATTGGGTGATCCCGTTTTAGAATAAAATAAATAAATTGGGGAAATTTACAATTCACTGCATTTGACTCATCCTATTGTATAGGAGCAGTGAGCGGCTGCTGTTACGGATTCATTGCCTTGCTCAAGGACACCTCAACATACTTCCTGCAGGACCGAGGGTTGAACCTGCATCCCTCTGATCGCCAGATGAGTGTGCTACCCACTGAGCTATGCCGCCACTGAATTTGCAAATCTCTGCATTTGACCCATCCTATTGTATAGGAGCAGCGGGTAACCACCATGTGGTGCCCGAGGAGCCGTTAGGGATTCGGTTTTTTACTCAAGAACACCTTGACATACTTTCTATAGGACCGGGGATCTAACCTGGAACCTTACTATCATCAGACAACCACTCTACCCACTGAGCTATGGCGCCCCCTTAACAGTTTTCTATTTATTTATTTAAGAAAGAAAGAAAGGAAAGGATTCCCTTATCAGTCCCACAAGGGGAAATTTGGATTTCTCTGCATTTTTGACCCAACCTATTGTATAGGAGCAGTGAGCTGCCAACATATGGTGCTCGGGGAGCAGTTAGGGGTTCAGTGTCTTGCTCAAGGACACCTCGACATACTGTATGCAGGACCGGGGATCGATCCTGTAGCCTTCCGATTGCCAGACGACCGCTCTACCCACTGAGCTATGCCGCCCCATTGTTCCCCATTGTATTTGTTCGACATAATGATACAATCCATGATCAATTAACCATTGGACAGTCTCCCCTCATTAAACCCTCAAATCCCTGTTTGCTCTGCATTCCCATGGTTTGCACGAGCAAGAAACGGGTGCAGCAAACTTGCAAGTGCTTTGCAAAGGGAAACGCCCAGGCTGGAAAAAAAGCAGCTTTTGTCACTGATTAAAGGCTGTTTGCAGAGAGATACTTAGAACTGTGTGAAGCTCTAGCAGTCTTCCTGAAACCAAGTTACAGACACTCACCTCTCTGTGTGATCCTGAGGTGACAGAGCGTGGCCTCTCCTGCTCAGACTTCTCCATCTCATCCAAGAAACTCATGATGCTCTGTAGCTTAGCTTCAGAGAGCAGGGCACCCCCATCTGGTAGAGCTGGGTTATGGCTTAGTTGGCCGTGACGCTCCAAGTTGTCAGTGGTTAGAGAGTTGGATTCTCCATCCTTTGACAACAGATGAGAGGGAAACATGCTACGGTCATGGCAATAATTCAGCTCCCACAACAGAGCCCAAAGTGCAAGGTCTGCTATAGAATATCAACTCTGTGGCTGGCCAAGCTCAAGTGTCTTGGAGAAGGGCAACTTCAGCTTTGGGAATTCATGTCATAGCTTAGTTTGTATTTGGTTTGTTTACCGACTGACAACTTTACCAACGCACTACCATGAGAAAATCTGTATGAAAGTCAGAAGACACAAGATGGAATACACATGCATGAACAAGAGGGAAGACAGTGAAATGGTGAGGATGCAAGCAAGGAGTAGAGGTGAGGAAAGGGGATGAGTCTTAATACTTAGGGTCAATTTTTCAAAGTAACAAGGAGTGTGGAAGAGAGTGCAGGCAGGGTGAAATGGGTGGAGAACGCTGTCAGGGATCATTTATAACAGAAGGGTGCAACCAAGAGTGAAAGGGAAGGTTTACAGGATGGTGGTGAAACCTGCTATGTTTGATGTATCATTTGGAGACAGTAGCACTGACAAAAAGAAAGGAGGTGGAACTGGAGGTGGCAGAGTTGACGATACTAAAATTTGCCCTGGGAGTGACGGAGAAGGACGAGATTAGGAACGAGTATATTAGAAGGACAGCTCAGGTTGGATGAAATGGAGAAAAAACAATAGGCAAATTTGAGATGGTTTGAACATCTGTGGAGAAGAAATGCTAGATATATTGGAAGAAGGATACCGAATATAGAGTTGCCAGGCAAGAGAAGGAGAGGAAGAACAAAGAGGAGGTTTATGGATGTGTTGAGGGAAAACATGCAGGTGGCTGGTGTGACAGCCACCTGCATGTTCACCTGCATGTGTGACAGCCTGACCCCTAATGGGAGCAGCCAAATTTAGTAGTAGTATCAGTCTATTTAGTCTACTTAATTTAAAATTGCCAAAGTGCAACAGTCTTCTATTCAAAGTAACACAATTTTGAATACAAAAAAGTACCACTATCAGTTAAGCTCCACATCGTTACTGTCCCAGCCTGTCCCTCGCAACACTCCAGATGAGGAACCAGCTCAGGAGGATCAAGGCAGGGAAGTCTGCAGGTCCAGACATTATCAGCCCCAGGCTTCTGAAGTCCTACATGGACCAGCTATGCAGGCCTTTGGAATATATGTTCAACCTGAGCCTGAAGTTGGGGAGAGTGCCACTGCTATAGAAAACATCCTGCGTGGCACCAGTACCCAAGACTCCACACACCAAGGACCTCAACAGCTACAGGCCAGTGGCACCAACATTGCATCTGATGAAAATCCTCGACCAGCTGGTCCTTGGTCATCTCTGCCCCCTGGTGAGCCCAGTGATGGACCCACCTAAGTTTGCCTATCCAGCTGGCATTGGAGTGGGTGATGCTGTCATCTTCCTCCAGCACTGAGCTCTGTCTCACCTGGAGAAGCCCGGGAGCACTGTGAGGATCATGTTCTTTAATTTCTCCAGTGTTTTTAACACCATACAGCCTGTGCTTCTGGGGGAAAAGCTGGAGAACACAGAGGTGGCCCATCACCTCACAACCAGGATTTTGGACCTGGCTCCTTTCCTCTTCATCGTCTGCCTTATCACAGATGGGGATGACAGGGAATACAGAGAGCTCATTCAGGACTTTGTGGACTGGTGCCAGCAGTACCACCTCCAGATCAATGTGGGTAAAACCAAAGAAATGGTGGTGGATTTTTGCAGGTGCACACACTGACTCTGACACCAGTGAACATCCAGGGGATGGACATTGACATGGTGACATCTTACAAGTACCCGGGGGTTCACCTCAACAATAAACTGGACTGGACTGATCACTCGAGAGCACTATATAAGAAGGGCCAAAGCAGACTGCATCTACTGAAGAGACTTTTGGAGTGCAGGGGGCACTGCTCAAGATATTCTACAACACAGGGATGGCACCAGCCATTTTTTTATGGAGTGGTCTGCTGGGGCAGCAGCATCTCAGCAACAGATAGGAAGAGACTTGATAAACTGGTCAAGAGAGCTAGCCCTGTCCTGGGATGCCCCCTCAAGACTGTGGAGGTAGTGGGACAAGGGAGGATGATGGCTAAGCTGTCATCAATGATGGGCAATGGATCTCACCCCATGCAGGACTACATTGCTAGACTAGAGAGCTCCTTCAGTGACAGGTTACTCCATCCAAGGTGTTTGAAGGAACGTTTCCACAGGTCCTTCCTTCCCACTGCTGTCAGACTCTACAACCAGCACTGCTCCCCCAATATAATAAATCCAATACATGAACAACCAGATTGTATACTATTTAATTAAAACGGAGTGTAATTTTCCTTTTCATGCTGTATATACTGTTCATATTTTCCACTTCTTGAAATTGCTGTTACATATTATGCTTTAGACTTGATGCCTCTCTTATTGTGCTGTCCACTCTGATGCTGTAACACCATAAATCCCCCCTATGGGACTAATAAAGGAATATCTTATTTTATCTTAATTTGGAATCACTAACAGATGTTGCATGTTACTTTTCCAGAGTTATCATTTAAAAACTTAGTTTAAAGCCCAATTATGTTTGAGCACACATCTCAAGTGGTAATCACTAGTCAATAATAGTGCAAAAGAGTTGGTGTCACACTGGCAATGTGATATTGATTGCTGTGACCAAGATACCACATAGTCAGATGTCTCATGACAGCAGAGGCGTTTCCATAATAAGAATGGCTAACCCCGCCCTCTCGTGGAGAGTTGTGATAATACTGGTTTTCAGGGTAAATTGTAAAAATTCCAATAAGTCAAGTCAGTTTTATTTATGTAGCCCATTATCACAACTTAAAAATTTCCCTTAGTGGGCTTTACACTAACATATTATCATGTCCTTAGACCCTTGCATTAGCTAAGGAACAACTCTCTTAAAAAAAGAAACTTCAGCAGAAAAAAATAGGAAGTAACCTCAGGGAGAGCAATATAGAGGAGGGATCTCTCTCCTAAGACAGACAGGCATGCAATTGATGTTGTGTATATAAAGTAAAACACAATTTGCAGCACACAGCACTGAGAGGATGACAGAGTGGTACTGGAATTACAGGAGATAGGACAACAACAACAATTATTATTATTACAATTACTTCTTTTTTCAGCTCATTCCCTGTTCTCTAGGGGTTTCCACAGCAGATTTTAGTTTTCATTGGTACCATGTATGGTGGCCTCATCCAATCTGGTAGGGTCTAGTCAATCTGCATAATTATTTGGCATAATTTTACATTGGATACCCTTCCTTACACAACTAATGACCGTAAGAATGAGGGCACGGGTAAAGGGCTGGATGCCATCCCAGTATTTATGGACTTGGGTTCATGCCTGTTGCCAGGCAAGTCTACAAGTAAGCATAAACTGAAGTGAAATGACAGAGCAGGATGACTCACCTCATCTATCCAAGCATATTTGTCCTTGCAATAGCTCTTGGGCTCTGACAGCCTCTCTGGCTCCTCCTCCAGCAGCTTCAGGGTGTCCAGTAGCTCATTCAAGGTGGTCTTAGACTGGGCCCTGCTGGAGAGAGCACCCTGATGCTGGTCCTCCATACTCACTGATCTCTGGAGGACCTCCTGGAATGCCAGAGATGTGACAAACATGTTGATGTGAATGGGGCTTAAGTCCCGGGCATGATAACTGCCATTCAACTTTGGCTTTGGCAGAAATAGTTCTACCCTTTTCTATCATTATAAATATGGATCACAAAGACCCTGCTCCTGCTCTGTGAAAGCCCATCCATTCATTGTAAACTGCTTATCTGAAATCAGGTCATGGGGTCATGCTAGAGCCTATCCTTGCACTTATTAGCCAAAAGGTGGAGAAACACTCTGGACAGGTTGCACTTTTGTCACATGGCTGCTTGTGTATATAGCTGAAGATTATTGTGTTGTTAACTACATGGGAAAACCATGAAACCAGAGTCAAACCTAGATGGCTGTTTAACTGATTCTGGTTCTGATTTACCAATGAAATTGGCTGAAAAAGAAGAAGAGTGAAGCACAATCGATAAAAATCACATGTCATTTTATGTATTAAACTCAAGGCTGTTCTGTTTGATAATCTCCTTTGATGATCTGCTAATCTTGATAATGGTGTAGCTCAGAAAGAATACAAAACAGAAAGAAAAAAGAGGTTTATCTTGATTGGGTCAGCTTAGTCTATATTTTCCCTCCTTATACTTATCCTGACCTATCTACACTCGCTTACTGTAAAAAAAAAAGATTCCCTTATCAGTCCCACAAGGGGAACATCTATCCATCTATACATCTATCCATCCATTGTCAACTGCTTATCTGAAATCGCTTTGCAGAGTTATGCTGGAGTCTATCCCATCATTCATCAGGCTAAAGGTGGGAAAACACCCTTGACAGGTCATCATTCCATTTCAGGGCTTGAACAGTTAGGGGTTCAGTGTCTTGCTCAAGGACACTTTGACACATTCTGCAGGGACATGGGATCAAAACATCAATCTTCTGATTACTGGCCAACTGTCCCACCTTCTGAGCTATGCCACCCCTAGCAATTAGATCTCTGCTGATATAAACATGATAGGCCAATGATCCTTTAAATTCAATGAGAAAATGATCTGATTGGGCCTCCGGTGGCATAGGGGGTTAAGGCACCTATGTTCAGTGCATCTTTGCATCATGCATTTGGGTGCCACATGGGGCGGCATAGCTCAGTGGGTAGAGCGGTCGTTTGGCAATCGGAAGGTTGCAGGATCGATCCCCAGTCCTCCAAATAGCATGTCGAGGTGTTTTTGAGCAACCCACTAAACTCCTAACTGCTCACTTGATGTCCGTCTCTCTGGATAAGAGCGTCTGCTAAAAGCCTATAATGTATGTAATGTAATGTGTTCGAATCCCAGCTGCGCTGTTTCCATCCACAGCTGGAGTCCATAGTTAGCTAGAACTATTTAGCTAAGCCTCACATGGTTATAGGTGTTAGATTGGATAAAGTATTTTAGGTTCGCTAGTGTCCCCCTCTGGGTCATCCGGGTACTCGCGGTTAAGTGAACAGAAAGTACAAATTACAACATCCCCTACCCCACCTTTCCCCTTAAAATATAGAAGGCAAAGCACATACAGGCTGTCAAAAGCAGTTTAAATTTTAATATTTTCCTCCCCTTGATTTCATACAGCAGTGACAGTAATCAGGCTTAGACAGTCATGCTGACATTTTTCTAAATGGAAAGTTTTTTGTCTTTAGACATAATAAAGGGTTCATTTTTTAAGGGTAATATGTTTTAATTTTTTTCTCCAATATAAAGATACCAATCTGAAATTGTGGATACAACAAGCTGGTCATCTAGTAAGGATGCCACCTGGTTGACTCCCTAGTGAGGTGTTCTAGGTATATCCAGCTGGAAGGAGGCTGTGGGGTAGACTGAGGACCAAGTGGAGGGGTTATATCTCCATGCTGTCCAGGAAACACCTAAGGATCTCCCAGTCAAAGCTGGTTGATGTGACCAGGGAAAGGGGAGTTTAGAGTCCCATGCCGATACTGCTACCTCCATGACCTGACTCCACATAAGCAGTTGACAATAGATGGCTGGATGAAGACACCGAAATTATACCTTTACCGTGGCCCATAAACCACGATATACCGACCTGTAGGCCCACTGCATCATAGCATCCCTAGGGTCAGATAATAATTTTCACTCTAGCTGTGTGTGGCTATTAGCACTAGTGTTTTAGAAATGTATTTTTTGCGATGAAGCTCATTTGCATAGATAAAGAACAAGTTAGTATAAAGTGTAATAATAATAATAAGTAATTGTTCCTTTATCAGTCCCGCAAAGATAAATGTGCAATTCTCTGCATTTGACATATCCTATTGTATAGGAACAGTGAACAGCCACCATGCGGCGTTCAGTGAGCAGTTAAGTGGTTAAGTGTCTTCCTCAAGGACACCCCGACATGCTTTATGCAGGACGGAGGATAGAACCTGCAACCTTCTGATCGCCAGATAACTGCTCTACCCACTGAGATGTGCTGCCCAATGTATGCATATTACCTTATTTAAATATGTGCAAATAGTACCTGAGCACATAATCATCATTTGCTTGGCAGCACAGTTGGAATCTGTTTCACCTTTGCAGTTGCTTTGAGAATTGCAGTTTCTTTTTGTCTTACTTGTGCAGGTTTTGCAGCTACAATAGCAACGCAATCCTTTTGTGAGCATTTTGTCAAGAGTGATTGTTATTAGTGGTGCTTTAGCTATGCACTCTCTTTCATGCCTCTTGGTGCTTGGCCAATGAATTGGCTAACTTCACTTAAATCAAAGATCACCTGATCCAGTGGCCCTATCATATAACTTGATCCCATAGTCAATTACTGTAAACATGGTCACTCAGTCTATCACGGGATCCACATGGTTGCTCAGTCAATCAGTTGCAGCCTGCTAGCGGGCCCAGCCAAATATCCCTTCATGAAAAAGAATCAACAGAACAATTTACATCTGTTACCTGGGAGCACTGGGAATCTCGACAATTGGACAGTGCTGGAGAAATGGCCCTGAAGTTTGTGACATCAACATGGTCAACCACAATGTTCACATTGGTATCTGTGGCACACACCATGACACAATGACCAAAATTAATGTCAAACAGATTCAAAAGTAACTGTTCCCATAATTGTAGTGTATTGGAAGAAAAAGAAGGAAGGAAAGAAAGGAGATAAGGTGCAAAACAAACCTGTGTTCTTCGCTTTGATGTGGCTGGGTGACGTAGGGTTGTTGTTGCTTGGGGAGGTAGAACTATTGTTGGAAGGAGAGATCTTAGGGGTCTTCTTGTGGCCCACCTTGGCACTCTGTCTAAGGGTGTCAAGCTCTTCCTCAACTAACTGTTGTGCCTCTGCAGCCTGTTGTGTTCTCTTTTGCTGCAATTCCTAAAACATCAGAGGGACATAATGGATTTGGTTTTTGATACAGACAACTAAATTTTTTTTCTTTCTTTTTGCTAAATTTTATCCCCGTTTTTTTTCCCGGCCGAATTCCCCGAGCTGCCTACTGCCGGGCCAGTCTCTTTGATACCCCTCTAGAACGTCGACAGGAAGGAGAAAGCCGTAGCATGTGAGTCCTCCAAGTCATGCGACGACAAGCCCTCGCTATTCTGCACATCTTGGTCTCGCAGGGAAAGCACAGTGCTTGGCCGTTAGAGGAGAACGAAGCAGAATACTTTCTGATCACTTCACCACAAGCGCCCAGACAACCCAGAGGGGGACACTAGTGAACCCAGATTCCTTTATCCAACCTAACCCTTACACCCATGTGAGGATTAGCCAATTATGCCCCACTAACTATGGACCTCCGGCCGTGGTTAGAAACTGTGCCGCTGGGATTCGAACACCCAACTCCATGACACAGAGATGCACTGAACATAGGTGCCTTAACCCCCTATGCCACCGGAGGCCCCCCAGACAACTAAAGTTTTACATGGTATTGTGACAAAAATGTAGCTGATTGGTGTCATTACATGGATAGCTGCAAGGCGAGTCAGATGAGCCTTCTCTTCGCGGACCCGTTTCCGGTCATCCTCCTTTTTCTTCTTCTGCTGTTGCTGCCTCTCTAAAGATTCACCCTCCTCAGCTTTCTGTTCACGCTGCTGCAGTTGAAAATAACAGGGGTTTGTACAACAATAACAAGGGAAACTATCATAAGCAAATGAGACCAAAAGTGAGATGAATAGCTATATATTGATTCCAAATCCTTGTTCTAGGCGAGACACATTACCTCAATGCTGTATGTCTGGCAAATCTGTTTTTACAAAACACCACTACATTATTTTCTTAAACACAAGCTACCACAGGGTGAAAGTACAGAGATGACTTGAACTAGTACAGAAAATGTACATAGATCACTTTAAGAGGCAATGCTTATGTGAAATGAAATCATTCTTCTGTGAAACACTACCACTTTTGCCCAAAGAGGCCAGTCAACAAATATTCTGAACTCCTTGTGGCAGGATAAAGTGTGTGTGTGAAAACCCTGAAAATCGTTTGAACTGCTGCCTTTAATTTGCAGAAGTGTTGTTAAAGATAGTGGCTTATCTCTGAGAAAAGAATTTAAGATTGATGAAGGCCCAGCCACCTGTAGCATAAGAAACCCAATGATGGATGGGTTTGAAAAAGCTGGATTAGGATGAATACCTTTTTCTTAGTAGCAAGGACAAACTTGAGTGCTGCCTGGCTGGTTTGCCGTCTCCTAGCATGACGCCTGTACCAGTGCTGGATGGTGACTGCTGCCTGGTTCACCTGCTGAATGAACCTTCACATACATAAACAAAAGCAGCAGTCATAAGACTAGCAAACAAAAACAGAATTCTAAATATAATCCATCCATCCATCCATCCATCACCAACTGCTTATCTTCAGCTGGGTTAAGGAGATTTCAGCCAGGAACCCCAAGCTTCCCTTTCAAATACCATATCAACCGGCTCTGACTGAGGGATCTCAAGGCATTCCCAGGCCAGTGTGGAGATATAATCCCTCCACCTGCTCCTTGGTGTACCCCGTGGCTTCCTCCCTACTGGACATGCCTGGAACACCTCATTCGGGAAGCAACAGGTGGCATCCTTATTAGATACCTGAACTACCTTTACTGGCTCCTTACTACTTAAAGGATCAACAGCTCTACTCCAAGTCCGTCACAGATAACTGAACTTCTCACCCTATCTGAAAAGGAGACACCAGACACCCTCCTGAGAAAACCCATTTCATGGCCGTAGGTGAGAGTAAGAATGAACATTGACCAGTAAATCGAGAGCTGTGCCTTCTGGCTCAGCTCTCTCTTAGTCACAATGTTTTAGTAAAGTGAACGGAATACCGCTCCAGCAGCTCCAATTCTCCGGTCCAACTCTCACTCCATCTTCCCCTCACTTGGAACAAGACCCCGAGATAGTTGAATTCCCTCACCTGGGTTAAGAATTAATTCCATACTCGCACTGGGCAATCCACCAGTGTCCTGCTGAAAACCTTGGTCTCAGATTTAGAAGGGCTAATCCTCACCCCAGCCACTTCATACTCAGGTCCAAACAGACCCAGTGAGTGTTGAAGGTCACAGACCGACAATACCATCAGAGTCCCATTATCTGCAAAAAGCAGTGATAGAATCCTCAGTCCACCAAACCGCAACCCCTATCCTCCACAACTACACCTCGGGATCCTGTCCATGTATATTATACAGGATAAGTGACATGGTGCAGCCCTGGCGGAGGCCAACCCTCAGGGGTTCGACTTACAACCAAGAACCTGGACACAACTCTCACTTTGGGTATAGAGGGATTGGATGGCCCCAAGTAGTGACCCCCCTACCCCATACTCCCACAGCACATTACACAATATCTCCCGGGGGACCCGGTCATAAGCCTTCTTCAGATCTACAAAACACATGTAGACCAGATGGGCATACTCCAAGGTACCCTCCAAGATCCTTGCAAGCATAAAGAGCAGGTCAGTTGTCCCATGACCAGGAAAGAATCCACATTTTTCCTCTTCAATATGTGGGTTGAATATCAGCTGGACCCTCCTTTCCATTACTTTAGAGTAGACCTTCCTGGGGAGGCCGAGTAATCTAATGCCTCTATAATTGGCACACACACTTTGATCCCCCTCTTTCAACAATGGGACCACCACCCCTGTCTGCCACTCGTTAGTCACTGTTCTGGAATTCCATGTAAGAGATGGCTCACCCATGACAGCACTTCAAAACCTAAAGCTTTCAGCATTTCTGGATGGATCTCATCAATCCCTGGGGGTTTGCCAGTTTGGAGGTTTTCCTACCACAATGACTTTCTGCATGGAAACTGATGTTGATCCCTCAACATCCTCAAGCTCTGCCTTGATCCTAAAGAGAGGGTTAGTCTGGTTCAGGAGTTCCTAAAAGTGCTCCTTCTACTGTCAGATTACCACCTTAGTTGAGCTCACCAGTATCCCACTCTTGCTATAAACAACTTGGATGTTTCCCTGTTTTCCCCTCCAGACGGCTTAGCCAATTATGCCCCACTAACTTTGGACCTCCGCCCGTGGTTGGAAATGGCGCAGCTGGAATTCGAACACCCAACTGCATGACGCAAAGATGCACTGAACATAGGTGCCTTAACCCCCTGCGCTACCGGAGGCCCCCCTGAAATTTCTATTCTGCAAATAAGTCATCCTATTGTATAGGAGCAGTGAGCAGCTGCAGCGCCCGAGGATATAACCATGTTAACTGGATCAGGTGCACTCTAACCTCTCAGCCTCCTGTTCGGTGACCTCTCTGCGACGGGACAGGATGGGGCTACCGCGCTGGGTGGATGTGGAGGTCTTGTTGTTGGAGGTGGAGGAGAACTTTTTCTGGGACTTGGTGAGAGACCCATTTTCCAGGGAGGCCTCATCATTCACTGTGGCTTTTAGAATGTTACTTGAAGAAGGCAGAAATCAAGAATCAATTTGTTATTGGTATGTTTTTCCACAAAAGATCCATGGAGGATGTCACTGAAGGAATGTCATGAAAATAATCTGTCCCCCCCTGAACTTACTTAAATGTGGGCCTTTGGTTGGAGCTCTTTGGGGTGAGGGGCTTTTCAGAGTAGTTATTGTGTAAGATAGTGGTGACAGAGTTTCCCATGGCTCCCTTGTTGCTCCTAAAAAGTAAGGATAACACACACATTCGCCAACTCACAGCTTTGACTGACAGGCTCATGTGGCAATGTTTCATATGTTACACACAACATTTCTACCTCTCTCACTCCACCAGTTGTTCATTTCTTTCCCAACATAAATTCTTACAATATTTCAACTCCACCTTGCAATAGTTTTGTTACACAATACTGTTGGGAGGGGGGTAGTCCACAGTAAGTGGGCAGAATGCCTCTGGGTCCTATCAGTCAGCATGATCAGCAGGTATGAAATATGAGAACTATAGAGAAATCCAGAATGCAGTAGAACAAGTCATTTCTAGGCTTGCGCACACACACTGAGCTGGGTAATAGGCTCGGTGGAGCCATGACAGGCCTCTCCTTACAGAAATGTTTGCCCACCTGTTGTTGGCAGTGAAGTTGGCAGCCAAGGCAATGCCAGACTCCCTTTTCTTCAGGCCCATGGGAGAGTCCATGCTGCCAGTGCTACGGGAGCTGGAGGGCACTGGAAACACTCTGGGCTGGTCATCCTAAAACGGGAGGAAATCCAATTGCTGTGCATGTTCCCCCACTATCTGATTGAGCTGAACGACTGTAAAACGTTTGTCACAACTATACATTGACCCTTTAGCTGACCCTCTTATCTAGAATGACTTAAAATGACTTAACAGCAACGGGCTGGTGTCAATAACGCTGCTTAATTAATAGCTTTCCTTATAGCCCTCCTCAGGAAAAGCACTGAATGTACATACACATAATAACAACTTTCATTGATCAATAACAATCAGAAAAAGAAGTTGAGCATTTGTGGAAGGTGATCAGTACCAGGATGTTCCAGGTGGTTCTGTCAGGTGAGGCCTTGCTGAGACTGGCCATCTTCCTTCGTCCATCTGAACAGCTGTCAAACAGGGCCAGGAAGTCATCACTCTGCTCCTCACTGCAAGAACATAAATAAGTTGCCAACAGGTAAGCACAATCATTCCATATTGTGAATACACTCCATCTTGTTACTGCTTATCTTGCATTGAACCCCACATAAATACGCCCAGCCTCTATTTTTAATCATGCACCGAGTATATGTTTGTGTGTGCATGACAAAGGGATAAAGGGTGGTGGTTGACCATCCATCCATCCATCGTCAACCGCTCATCCGGTGTCTGGTCACGGAGGTAGCCGATATCAGCCGGGAGCTCCAAGCTTTCCTTTCCCTTGAAACATCAACTAGATCTGACTGCTGGTTGACTAAACCAATTCAATTATTCCAAGACTGACCCTTTTAAGGTCAGACTTTTTAAGTATGGAGGAGAAAAGTGCACAGCTTGCAGGCCAAGTTTTCCACTAAGTAAACACTAAGTAACTTTTAACACAAAGCCGGGGCCCTCTAAGCCTGGCCTTCAGTTGCTGCTTTTGTGATTGTGTGTCGTCATGGCAGCTGCATAGACCGGAGTCATTGCCCTCCTACTTGCTGGAATTCTGCATGGTGGAGCACACGCGCATACATCAATCCCAATGACCTATCAGTCATCTCTCAAATAGCTTCAGACACCCCAAATATGCACCAACTATCCCCATCTTCAGGAACAGATGTAGGGTGACCTCTAGTCTAGCCTGGCCTCCACCAGCATCTGTCCATAGGGCCTAACTGTGCTGTACAGGGTGTTGCTGTTGAAGTGAATGTCAGTGTGTGGGTGTGTGCATATATGTCCTTGAACGTGTGCAAATGATACTTTACAGTTTTCAGGGGGGTTGGGTAAAAGCCACCTGGCCCAATGGAAAACGATCTGAAAACATTAATTCAAGCAAGGGATTCCTCTATATTTCCTTTTACCAGAAAGCAAGTCTGGTAAAAAGTGGGTGAAAGGGAGGACACAATAAAGGGGAAGCATTTAGAGCAACTCAGTGACAGGTCAAAAAAAGATTTGAAGAGTCAAAGAGCATTAAGGGTATTTAGAATGTCTTTAAATTTAAAGCCAAACTGCTCAGCGGCATCCTGGGAGGCAGCAAAGGAAAAGGGGGTTGATGGCAGCTGCCACACAATAGAATCAGTGTGGACACACACTCACTTCTCCTTTCACTCATTCCTGGTGGTGTGTGTGTGTGTTTGTATGTATGTATGTATGGGTGGAGGGTGACTTGACCCTCAGGTCCCAGCCTTCTCCTGAGACAAAGAATGGCTCTGCTGCCCTTAGCTGAAGGCCACAGGCACCCACCACTTTGTTATGAAGCAGCCGCCACAGCACAATGCCCATTGTCCCCTCATGATGAAGTTTCAGGGCCTGCCAGCTGTTGCTCACAGAAGAGGCATGTTGCTTTACAAAGTCAAGACTCCAAGCATGCCACCCGAGTTATGTGAATTACACTATGGCTGCAAGAAAACTGGCTCAAAAACAGGAGGACACACATTAGGCCTATCGAAAACATGGACAGTCTATACTGGCATTTTTTACAAAAAAACAAACTATATATAGTCTCATTATATTTCAAAGGCTGGTGGGCTTAATAATGATGAGAGATTATCAAACTAAATCCCATAACTCAACTTTGTCTGAAGCTTTGCATGTACCAGGACAAACTGTATGTGGATGCCTGTATGTTAATAATTAGTATTGAAGTTAACAAGTTATATTTACTCAGACATTGTTAGGAGTCATATTGTGTAAATATTACCATAATTCAAACAAAACATCACTGGTCTAAATATAAATCTGTTAAAGCTCAAGTAGTTCTGTTCTTATTACAGAAATGGAATGAGTGTCCATGTGTTTGCAGTTGTATTCATGTACCTTAAACTGATGTTGGCCTGCTGGTTAACCTGAGTGGTACTGTTGGACCGCCGAAGGTTCTTGATGGAGCGGGAAGTCCCAAAGCTAGCATCAGTCTAGAGTTATTAGGTTTATGAATGGATGAGAAAGTTTTAAGTGCAAATATTACACATTGAGTGACAGTAAAATTTATTTTCAGATTAACTGGATTATCGGCACTACACTTTTCATTGACTAAAACCATGTTTTGTTTGGCTAATCAAGTCTGGGGATTAGACTTCAATCACATATCACCATCATCCTTGGCCTACATCGTACATGTAATAGTGTTCAAATAATAATTTTCTTACAAGGGTATTGTGTTTTCCTTTGCTATCACTGGCCACAGATACTGAGCGAGAGAAGCCTTTTCCAAAAGATGCACTGCTGGGCCTTTTGGATACAGTGAGTTGGGATCCTGTTAAACTGAGGTCCAAGGCTTCTCCTGAACCCCTGGTTTGGATAGATGAGGGGCTCCGGGTCATATGCATCCTTTTTAGGCCTGCAAAAGGAGACATATGCTTTTTGTTGTCATGAGTATAAGAAACTATGGGTCTCAAAGGACATCTTAATTTGTCCAGGTGGGACAAACATACAGCTAAAGGCTGAAAACAGATATAGTTTCCCCAGGCAACTGGCTACTATGAAAACCAACCACTGACAGCCAACAGTATACTTAAAGGAAGATCGAGTAGACTTTTCATAAAAATATATGAGCAAACATACAAAAATAAGATACAATTCTCCTTTATTAGTCCCATGAGGGGAAATTTGAAGTATTACAGCAGCAAAATGGAAAGTAGAACAGAGGGAGGGAAAAAACAACAACTTTGCAGTTAAAAATGCATATGCACTTAAGTGAAATTGATATTGCATTTATATTACCCATCTTATTGCACTGAATTTGAATACTGGATGCTAAGAGCTCCAGTTATAAGTTTGGTGTGTGTGTTCTACTTGTAGAGCAGTGCTGGTTTTGGAGTCTGACAGCTGCAGGAAGGAAAAACCCGTGTTGATGCTCCTTCAAACACTTTGGATGCAGCAACCCGTCACTGAAGGAGCCATCTAGTGCAATCCATTATCCTACTACCTCCAACCACCTCCACAGTGTTGTGAGGGGGCATCCTAGGACAGAGCTAGCTTTCTTAATCAGTATATTTAGTCTCTTCCTATCCACAGTTAAAAGGCTGCTGCCCAAACAGACCTCTCCATGAAAGATGGCTGGTACGACCAGTGTCTTAAAATGTTTTGAGGACTGTTCCCTGCACTCCAAATACTTCAGTCTCCCCAGCAGATACAGTTTTCTCTAGCCCTTCTTATAAAGTGCTTTTGAGTCAGTCCAGTCCAGTTTATTGTTCAAATGAACACCCAGGTACTACACCCAGGAACACCCAATCATTCATCACATATGACTTATTATACATGTGTGATGTCCTCTGTGTCTGGTGAGTATGTAGATCTTACCATTATGACCCCCCACTAAGCCTGTCTTTGCAATAGAATGCCATCCACTCTCACTTGTTCCATCTTTAACATAGTTGGCCAGTATTCTTTCTGATGGCTATAAGATTAATCATGAAATTCACAACAAACTCAAACAAGCCTCAATCTTGCCATTTAGAAAGACTTCTGCATCACAACTCTCTTCTGCGTCACAACTCTCTTCTGCAGCTGTGAAGCCTGGGTCGCATACAGCTGCCACCTGAGGTTACTGGAGTGGTTACACATAAGTAGTCTACAGAAAATCACAAGGATCAGATGGCATGGCCTTGTTTCCCAATCAGAGATTCTTGTTAAGACAAACTGCAAGACCATAGAAGCCACAGTCCCTGAACACCAACTGTTCTGGCTTGGGCATGTCATCAGGATGCCTTGAGAACATCTGCCATGTCAAGTCCTGTATGGACAGCTTCATCGGGGCCACTGTTCCACAGGTGGTCAAAAGAAGCAAAACAAAGACGAGCTAAAAACATCACTGAAGAAATGTTGTATCGACCCCTTGCGCCTGGAGCCATCAACCTTTCCAACTGCCCGGAGATTTGCTTCCGAGGTATAAAACCGCTGGAAATGGAGAGGAATGAGAAAAAACAAAACAGAAAAGACTAAGGAGACACACAGCCATGCCTGCCCTCAGTAACTCAACCTTTATGTGCCCAACGAGTAATACACATTTTGGATCAGGAACTGGACTGTACGATCTGCTTTGATTCACCATGTACACTTCCTGATAGCACCTACCTCCTCCTCAGTTAGTCCCAAGCTTTGGGGTACTTACATTGTTCTGACTAGATCCTCACTTGTGTTATGATGCTTTAGATAAAAGCTTCTGCTAAATGAAATTTTAACAGTCATCAAAGAAATCATGATTGATAAGGAGGTCATCACTGAATTCGATGGACTACCAGCAAGCAAGTATCTGCAGAGACCCTGTCCTCCACCTTTATTCTCTTATATTATTCGGGATATTTGGGAAGGACCTTCGATATCTTAAGAGTGCATCAAGGAGGAAGTTAGGACAATGGTGGACAAAACTCATTCCAAAACGATAGAGAATAGGATGGATGGCTTTCACCCACTGATGAGCACTGAAGGAGAGGATGGGGATGAAGAACATAGAGGAGATACCCTGCACCCTGGGATGTGTTTTGGCAACTGTGGTCAGGGAGTGCGCTCTTCTGATGTCATTATACGGGGAGGAAGGGCCCATTTGAATGTTGTGTTTACAAACTGGAACCAACAAATCCTACTCGTCCTAAAGATGAATGGTGGGGTCGGTGAGATTGGGGCATCCCGCAAACAAAGCTGTGATCGTAGATGGACAAGTCATAAGAAAGCTATCACACCAAATCACTGCGCGGGCCGTTATATAAATTCAATGTTGCTGCGGCTGAGAAAATTGCTCTCAACCATAACAGATCATGAACTTTCCTAAAACAACTGTCTGGTTGGACTCATACCCGGCTAACAATAACCCTAGGAGTCTAAAGCGCACTTTTTTTAAACTTATGGTGGCTACGATGACTTGCAGATGTATGCAGCGTTATCTTCCTAGACGGAAAGAACAAGCCTGGTCTAGTAGGAAAGATATTATTGGATAGAAGGAGCCCCTTACAAATTGGAAAAATACGTGAACCGTATTCAGCTGACCACGACTCAATTTGATCTGGTTAACACTGATATAGCGGTGATTTACCTTGTCGATGGCTGGTGCAGATGATCTCCCTTGGTCAGGCTGAACAAACGATGCAGATCAAGAAGGTATCAGAAATAAACGGATTTGTCAAATCAAGGGATCACCTCACCATTCCATGTTCCAATCCCATGGTGCCATTACCAAGACCGTTTGGAAAAATGATGAGATGCCTACTTTAGTCTGGAAGAATAACAAGATCTTTGGTAAATGTTCCTCTCTTCTTCAACTCAAAAATAAAATGATCTGCAACGATGTTGGGTACCAAGCAAAGTAACCACGCTACGCTAGCTTGGTGACACTAATGTTGCGCACTTAGCAAAGGAGACCGTTAACGACTATAATAAAATATATTTAGTATTCCCAAGACGACCGTTTGTTTTGGAGCCCCATTTGCATCGTCGACAGAATCGATCAGGGACGAAAATAAAGCGCAACACCTTTACTGTGGCAACAAAACAGATGGCTCCGCCCCTTAAAAACTGCGATTGGCCGCTAATTCCTGATGTCCATTTCTTGAAGCTTCTGATTGGCGGAGAGGAGCCCTCTTTTCACTCGATACAGTGCGGCGGGCAGGGCTCACATTAGAGGTTTGGTTGACTTAGCAGAAGGAGGCGTGACAAAGACAAAATCAAGTTTTTTTTAAAGCAACTGCTGAATAAGTGGTTGCAACTGAATCCAATCTTGAGAACTTTTTATAGCATCCTTGAAGCGTTAATCGCTTATCCGAAATCGGGTCCCAGGAGCCTATATCAGTTCTCAATGGGCGAAAGGCGAAGACATACCCTGTAAGAGTCGCCAGTCTATCATAGGGCAGTTAGGGGAACAGTGGCTTGCTCAAGAACACCTTGACATGCTTCCCTGCAGGAGCGGGATAGAACCTGCAACTTTCCGATCGTCAGACGACTGCTCTACCCCCTGAGCCATGCCGCCGTTCAATCTTTGTAACCGTTCAGTTCTCCGTCTCCAACACTGATAAAATCATTTCACTAAAATTCAATGTGGCCATTCATCCCGTTCCGTTTATAATCAAGGTTAAAAAAAATCAATTGAACAATGACAACCCAAAAAGCTCACAATTTACAATAATGCATTGTGAAAAAGCACAAGAGATTAGAATTTTACCCCACATACCATATGGAAGTAGGTGGGGAACACACACGCACACACACATACACACACACACACGCGCACACACACACACCCACACACACAGATCGGAA
>OMLC01035523.1:0-19277 GCA_900302585.1 Regalecus glesne
CAAAGAGTGCAGTGTTCACGCTCTCTGCAGTGACCTCCAGAGTAAGGCGGATCTGGGTGAAGTTACTAAAGCAAACTAGTCAGACTAACATAGGGTGAGTCTATCTATTTTCAGAAGATACCATTATTTGGCCTATTGTTCAGTGGTGTGCCTTTTGACATCTTTATTACAAATCAACTAAACAGTCAATGCTTCTTCAAAACCACATAAAGAGTAGAAATAAACTGAGTTTGAAGTCACTGGATGTGGACCTAGATGGAGCTTGGGGGAAAAAGGCTATATGCCTTTCTTGATGCCCCGCGGTAGATTCAAACCCACTGCCCCTGGCTTGTCAGTTCCCATGGATGTGTGTACTCTACCCTCTGAGCTACCATTGCCCTTTACTGAACTCACATTTGAGGTTACAAAAAATCTCATCATCTTGAGTGTTAGTGTCTCATGCCCGTGTTTAAATCAGAAAAACCTACATGTAGCTTATTTCATTGTTATTCTATTACATGTACCATTTGACCCCCGAGATGTAGATATAGCCTCCTCACGTCAGAACATATATCATTGAAGGAATACAGGTCAGGGGGTATGTTGATCAGGGGTATGTTGTGTATTGTACATACCAACCTTTTCTCTCTGACATGTAACAGTATCTCCTTGCCTTTCCCTCTTATTCTGACCACAGCCAATCAGATGCTGGAGGCAAGAAAGAGAACCCCCTCTCTCAGAGACTGTCGTCATGCCAACCGCCCGCACAGCTCACCTGCAAAGACCTAAACTATGAAAATACGCTTACTGCCACTGACTCCACCACCACTGCTGCAAATTCTCATGGCATCGAGCACCACCAAGGCAATTTAATAGACGTGGATCAGGAGGAAACGCCCTTAGAATTTTCTCTGGCCAGTCAAAGGGAAGCAGGGGAGGGTTGGGACAGAGAAAAAGCCAAGCGATTGGAGGAGAGGAACAAGTGGTTTGAGGAGGGGCTCTCATTCATTGAGATGGGAAGCAGGTGGGACTCCATGGAACTGAAGAAAGGGAGGATACCTGTGCCTGTAACTGAAACTATAGATTCGGAGGTCAACAGGAAGTGGACACAATTTGAGAGGATGTGTTTTAGGGAAATGAGTGTGCAGTCTCTCATTGGGGCTGAGACCTGTGATTTAAACTCCCAAGGGGATCTCCAGTCTCTCATTAGCTCGCAGACTTGTCAGTCAAGCTCCGAAGACACTTCTCAGAGAGTGGCTGGCTGCCGGACAAATAACCAAAGCTCCAAAGAGGCTCTTCTTTCTGTAACTGGTGTCCAAATGATTCAATCAAACACAGCTCAAGCCCTTCAAAGGGAGGTAAGAACTCAGAAACAATCCCTCTTTTAAGTCATGCAAATATCGGTTATTATCTTTATATTTTGGGGAGAAAATGTCCATCAGTGAGAAGTAAGAAGTAATGTCACCAACCAGAATAGGTATCAATCTCCATCGCTTCCTCTTCTTATTTATTTTTGCCCTCTATCCTGTCTTATTCCCTCTCCATCCCCTCCCCTCCCTTCTCTTTCCTTCATTTTTTTCTTGTCTCACTGTCCCTTGGTTCATCCATCAGGCCCTCTCTCTAAAACACCAGGTTGAGAGCATTAAAAGGGAGCGGCTGGCCATGGGGATGAATGTGGACTGTCCATGTGGCCCAGGGACCTCCTGCAGGACCAGACTGGATGCCATGGAGGAAGCCCATCGGAAAGCACTGCAGGAGTTGCAGGAGAAACATGCCCAGGAGATAGGGGAGCTGCAGAGTGAGAAGGACAGGCTGCTAAAAGAAGAAAGCCAGACAGCTGCTGAGGGTAAGGAGGACAGTGCTATGGGTCCCTGAACAGCTCACTGAGTAGGGCATGAATTGGAATATTGCCAAAACTAGAGGTTTGATACCACCAGTACCATCCAAAACTATGGCCTTAATAAAATGCTCATAATAGAAATCCAAACGAAGTAATCAGTCTGAATATTTTAGGGTCTTCCCTTGCTGATACATGGTTTATAGTTGTGATGTGGGTAGTATTGATACATTTCTACTCCATGGATTGTTACCTCTTGCTTGGATCCCTAGTGAGGTGTTCCAGGCATGTCCAGCTGGGACAAGGCCACGGGGTATACTGAGGACCATGTATAAGGATTAGATCTCCATACTGGCACAGGATCACCTCAGAATACCCCAGTTATAGCTGGTTTATGTGGCCAGGAAAAGGGAAGTTTGGGGTCCTCAGCTGAAACTGCTACCTCTGTGACCTGACTTCAGAAAATCAGTTTACAATGGATGGATGGATGGATGGATTGCCACCTTTTTGTGGTGGAGAAGCTTGTATGGTCCTGAGATCAATCCTATCTAGAGCTATGCTCTAGGTAGGGTCACCCATGGTGGTAAGGTCAAGGAGGGAGGTCCCTGACAAAGAGCATCAAACCAAAGCCTCAATGGTGGAACAGTTGGCGGATGATGGTTGACTTTAGGGAAGTATCACAATGGCTGGGAAGGTCAGATGAGGGCTACAGCAGAAATAGGGCCCCAGTTATCTTGGACTCCTTGCAATTGAATCCGACCCAGATCTATCAAGGACCGTGTGGTGACCGTCTGTGCACCAGTCTCCCCACATTAAACAAAGTCACACACAGGTGTCCTCCATAAAGGGTTTTAAAGACCTAGGACAGTCATACTTGACTTCCAGTGACTGCGTACGATGATGATGATAAATGTATTTACTAAAAATGTAACATCTCAGGAGATAAAAACAATAAAACATTTTTACCTAGGTAGGCAACTGCTTGTTAGAATCCACTGAGAGAGAATCTAGGACTCGCATTTTCAACATATTTATAGAAACAGAATATTCACTTCTCTCCAATTAGTTGAACGCAGCTTAAATAATGTCATAACTTCACAGTGTCAAGTAATGTCATTCTCTAGCTATCTATATAGCGAACTGTTTTATGTCATGAACATTTCTGTCCATTTTAGCCGTGGAGGCACTGAGAGCTGCTCACCATAAGGAGATGAAGAGTGAGGTTGAGAAGGCCAGAAGGTTGGCTGGAGGAGGTGCACACAGCGACACTATGTACAGAGAACAGATGTGAGTTTGTGATAGACCTACTGTTGTCATAGACAAGAGCTGTAGAGTTCCTCTTTCAAAATTTCCCACTACAAGCTCTCTATGTTCAACACATGACCCTCTAGCATGAAAGACCATAATGACTCACTCTACAATATGTGAATGTGTGTGTCAGATCCCCAGCTGAACCCTTATGCAGTGAGTTAGATGTGTTGTCAGCACGTTTATCTCAGAAGTGCTTGGATGTGAGCAGGTCTGAGCAGTGCATGAAAGGCAGAGAGACAGAGCTTGGCCGCATGGAGAGAGAGATGGAGCAGCTCCGCAGAGAGAACAAGGTTTGGGAAGAAAGGGCGATACAGCTTATTATGAGTATCTTATTTAATTCTGTTTAAACACACTGTTACACGCAAGGCTTTGTAGAGCTATGAATAAACCTCTATGCATTTTTAATCATTTGATTTGATTGACAATAATGACAAAGGTATGGTGTCCGTATGCCTACTAGCTGGCAGCATGTATTTGTTCTGCAAATTTAACTTACCGATTCTTGTTTTGTTTTTTCCTTCAGGATCTTAAGACTAAGCTGGCTGAGGAGATTAGCCGCATGCGTTATTTTATCACAGGGCAGAGGTCAGAGATCCAATCCCTTGGGAACACCAGCCGTAGCCCCTATGAGTTGGAGGTATTGTGGATAAAAAAACTGACGTTACATCACTATATTTGAATTGAAGCCTACTGTAAATATACATTTCAATTTACATTTCAATTCATATTTAACTTTTGCTATCGACTAATAATGTCTTTATGTTCACAAAAATGTCTGAATCAGTTCAACTGGATACGTCTATTGAAAGAAATGTTTCATCACTCATACAGATGACATCCTCAGTCTAAGCTGACTTCAGGTATCCACGTCTTTTTAAATAATACAGTGGCATTAACAACTAAAACCAATAATGGTTGCATATGCAAACTGGCCATTTACTGGAGTGTCAGCGGTAATGTGTACTTGTCACAGAGGATTGGGGAATAGCATTGTAAAATTGTGACAGATTTACTGTTAGTCACACACCCCTGTTCCCAAGTTCAGGGATGGTTGTTCCCTCTTCACATAGATTTTTTGACTTTGACCCCCCGTTCAAACCAGTGTTCCTCCCCATCAAGGATGTGCACATCTTCATCCTTGAAAGAATGGCCACTGGCCTGTAGATGGGAATAAACTGTGTAGTCCTGGCCTGACATGTTAGGTTTTTTGTGGTTTGCCATCTTCTTGGCCAACATCTGTTTGGTTTCCACTATATATAAGTCCTAAGAGAACATCTCTCAGCATCTTATAATACTGTTATTGGAATTATTCCCCAATCCTCTGTGAATAGTTCACATTAACATTGAAAGTCCAGTTATTGTCCAATTTGTATATGAAACCAATTGGTTGTTGCAGTTTTTATTCACCTTTATTGTTTGTAAGGGTAGGGAAGCCTGAGTCAACTTAGACTGAGGATGTCTCCTGTATAAGTGATGAAACATTTCTTTCAATAGACGTGTCCAGACGAACTGATTCAACCATTTTTGTGAACATAGACATTATTAGTCTATAACAAAAGTTTCAATAAATACTGAACTAATTCAACCTTTTTTGTGAATTCCTTACCTGGATTATAGAGCATACATAAAGACAGGTTTGTTCAGTTAAAGGAGAGCAGAATCTATGAACTGGGGATTTGCGTGCCGTTTACAATGTGATCTCAGTTTCTCGTTACACCAACCATATTTTGTCTTAAGGGACCCCTGGTTGTGTGTGTATTGTGTAAATATATTGCATGACTTGTGTGATAGCCAGGATGGGGAACAGCCAGCAATGTTTACATGGTGAGCTCAGCATTTAGTTGTAACATGTGTGCCCCTGTGTTGAACCTACTATCTACTGAATCAAACAGATTGATCCATTCTCTTTTAACTTTATGTGTCCTCCCCTCATATCCAGCTCCCCATGGCAACCCTTCTAAGCCCTCATTTCTAGTTTCCATGTTTGGTAGTTTGTCATGTTTTGGTCTAGGGGATACTGCCATCTACTGCCCAGTTTACTTATTTTCTTAGCCAATGTTGGCGCACTAAATTTAACCATGTCCCGCAGCAGAAGCTCTCAATTCAGCCTAATTACCCCCTAGCTATTACTGGAGATCAACTCTCCATCTTTGTTGAAAAATCATGTGTCAGCCCAATTCTATTAATGGGGTCATGTTTTGTATGGATTAGATGCTGCTAAGAGTAAAAGAAAATGAAGTGGAGTACCTTAAGAGGGAAAACGGCTGCCTGCAGAACGAAGTGGAGTCCCTGAGAAAGGTGTGTTTAAATCCTCCAGCTCACTCCGTTGAGCGTGATATTACAATGGGAAAAAAAGTATTGCACAGAAATATGAATATAAGAAACAGTGGGACTTTTACTATAAACCTGTCTGATAATTATTCACTGCTTGATTTTGATAACCATCTGCTGAATCTCATTTTCTACTTTAGGAGAAGGCGGCTGCTTATGGATGCTACCAGGAGGCTTATGTAGAATTGAATGCATGGAAAGGTCGGAGCCAACTGGAGATTGGCTCCCTGAAAGAGCATCTGAAGCTGGCCAACAGTGCACTACAGGAAGGGGCAGGAGACACTTGATTGGTGTGCGCACCACTTGAGAGTGCACACCACTTAATTGTCCTTTATAAGCAAATTCAGAAGACTTTTATTGATTCACATACATATTGCAAGATGTAAAGACAATAAAATCACACGAAATCTTGATCTGAGACTGATTGGTTTACTATGATTTGTCAGATTATGTGTAATAATGACTGCTTTTGGATACCACTATACAATTATGACTGTTGCTGCCACTAAATAAAAGCAAGACTACCAAAGAATAAATGATGACACAATTTTTGTATGTTTTACATGTAGACTTAATTTATTGAGTTATAAGACAAAAACATGCAAACAGGAGTGAAGGCCTGAATGATAGACTTGATAGCCCCACATTAATATACGATCTCTTAAAAATATATTTGTGGAAATTAGCTAAAAGATATATTGATGGAGGCAAAAAATAGGGATGGATTTAGAAATCGGTACTCTTCTTATCCATTCTCCCAGTCTTCCCTCATATTGGCTGGCAGGTTTGCCATGGTTGAAAATCACCCTTTGCAAGAAAAGAGAAAGAATTGTTTTTCAACTGAAATTTGTAATCAGTCGTCATTCTGAATTATTTTTTACATTTAACATCGACTACACAAGTGCATTTTTCACACGTGTGATGGTGTATTGCTGAATTTAAACAATAACAAAGGTGTGGCTAAAATATACCTGGATGTAGTCATTAATTTACCATAATCAGCTCAGTCGTCATCATCATCATCCTCTGGGACGAAGATGTCATGTTCCTCTAACAGAGCAGCAAAGTTCTTGCTGATGAGAGTTCCAACATAAAGGAAAGGCACCACCACCACTGTCATACGGATGAGACCAAATGATGTCTGAAACCATATGTGGGAGAAAAATATCAACGTTAAACAATCATCAGAGGCTGAAATTTGTACTAAAAAGGATGTTGGTTACATATTTACTCATATGCTCGATTCATTTGAGATGTTTCTGTATATTTCTTTATAGGGGTGGCATGGCTCAGCGGGTAGAGTAGTCATCTGAGTATTGGAAGGTTGCAGGTTTGATCCCCACACCTGCAGTGAGGTGTGTCGAGGTGTTCTTGAGCAAGATACTGAACCCCTAACTGCTCTGCTCTGTGACTGACTGACTGACGACCTATACAGGGTGTGTCCCTCGCCTTTCGTCCAATGAAAACTGAGATAGGCTCCAGTTACCCGCGACCCAATTTCGGATTAGCAGTGGACAACGGATGGATGGATGGTATATTTCTTTGACTCTGGAGAGTTTAAGATAACTGAAGATGGACACAACATGGAATCAGATTTGTTTGAACCTCAAATAAATAAAGGAACAGACAAAACAATTCCCAGAATCATTAAATCAAAATTTTATTTGTATAGCCCATTATCATAAATAACAAAATTGTCTCTGGGTTCTATGGGCATTGTGTCTTCCAAACAAGTATATTTGCAATGCATTGACAGTTTTGAATCTATATTTGCGTATAACAAGGTCATGTGCCTACATTGACTTGTTTGTTTCAATTCAGTTTTTCAAGACAAACTGAGTACCGAGCTTCAAAAATGCATTTTGGGGGGTGATATTTATGTAAGCCAATCATATAATTTACCCAGAGTCATCAATTGTCACCCCGTTCCCCCAAGGGGTGAAAAACAATACTGACAAATCATTAAAAATGGTGAATTGCTTCGACTGGATCAGAAGTACCTTTCAATTTACCTTTTTGTGATTCCCTTACCTGGATTATTGAGCATGCATCAAGACAAGACTGACAAATAATCTCATGACACATCACATAACATTTACAATGAAAATAGTATTGCTGATGGGAGTTGTGTGGTTTTTACAACCAAACGATTCTAGTGTTTAATATTGACTTGTTTTAAGCAGATCGATTTCAAAGTCAAGCAAATTCTCCGTTCAACCTTCACCACTTCAGTTCAGGCTTCCCAGTTCACCTTTGGTTGTTATTTTAAATCCTGCACCATCAAAATAAACTACAGTGTATAACCAGTATAATCCTACTGTATACAACAACTCTTTAACGAGCAGGCCCAAAAAATTACACACACACACACACACACACACAACTATGAACATCAGAAAAGATGCCAATAAGATTACACTCATCAGCATACTTATGAATGGTGGCTGTGGCCATATATAGATAAATAAGATACATCTTCACGTAGAAATTGATAACCATTTGCCAACTTCTGCCAAAAGATAGTATTGTGTTACCAAACTTGTTTATAAAATATGATAGGTATAAGTTACGTTCTCTGATTTAACTCAATTTATAAACAAATGTCCTATTTTCACGTTACTCTACATCAAGAAACAAGAGCCTAGCCTGACGGTGCCCAAATACCATAAATGTCACTGGGTTACCATGTTACTGTTGTTGTTTTTTTAGTCTGTCCCTAATGTTTTTTTCTTCTTTCAATATTACATACATTGTGCTGGAATCAACTTAACCAATTCAATCAAATAGACAAATGAACCCTATTAAATCTTAATGAAATTATTAAGTACTTCCTCAAATGGCTGTTGAGGAAAATAAACATATGTTTCCATTGGCTGATATCAAATGTCGCAGCACATGTCTGCCTTTTCTATTCGTCAAAGCTGGTGTCAAACATGAGCCGGATCCCGCCTTGCCTTGCACCTCCCAAATGTTCAGACTGTCGAGATATGAATACTTACCTTATCCGGTTTCGGTAGAATTGCGCCAGAAGCTGTTGATACTGCAGTACGGAACTGAATCTCCCGACATAGGTTTGATGTTTTTGAGCCAGAAGTGCGGCTCACTATCCCTATTAATCTATCGGTAAATTTCCGTGAGAGCCGAAACATCCCTGTCGCCATTTTTCCAGTTTGTGTGAGGGGCGGGACATGGGCCGATGTCCGGATATGATGAAGGTGTGTCTCAACCTGTGACCACAACCAAAAAAATCGCCCGGAAAAAACACAAAATAAAAATACTGGAGTAACAGATTTTTCCATAAATCCCTGTTGTGGAGTACAGACAACACTGTTTTTCAATCATGCCTCATACAACCCTTTACATGTGAAGTGTAGATAACGTTGTTTTTCATCATGCCTCATATGCACACTTCACAGGAAAACAAATAAATACAAAGTTTAATCAACCCATTTTACATGCCACGGAATTATTCGTGCTGTTACAATAGTTATGATGATAACAATCGTCATAAGGATCATACAGTGGCGTGTGACGTTGGCATCCCAATCATCGTACCAACCAGCGGATGAGGACTGCAGCACTTCCTCTAGTCAAAGAAGGTGAATTACGCGCTACGAAAGATAGGAAGTCGACGACAGAGAAGAAAGGACACGGACTTAACTTAGCAACTTCTAGCTGTCGGCTAGAGATTTCATTACACAACGTTATTGATTCTCCAACTACAGCCGAGCTGGCAATTTCTTTCGATTTCATACTAGTTAGCCGATAAACGCCCCCATCGCATCCAATACACGGCTCTCTCAACTCGTCCACGGAAAGCTCTAGTTTCAGACGAGAAGGAAAGGGAGTCCATGAGTTTGTAAATAGCATTGCATCTCGTTGATCTAGCCCTTCACCCACATCACATAGTGTCGTGCGGCCGTTGATGTGGTTTAAGAAGCTGAAATACAGTAGTTTGTACATATAAATATTTGTTTGTGGGTAACTTTTGAGAAAGTTGCCCGCGGTGGTTCCCCAGGCCTTGCGGCGGAGGCTGCATGTGAGAGGACTGTTCCGGCGTGGACTGACTCTGACGCGCCGAGAGAAATGTCGGCCCAAGCACAGATGCGGGCGATGCTCGACCAGTTAATGGGGACAGGGAGAGACGGTGAGTTTGTCTGATGACAAATGCGGACATTTAATATATTTTTCTCGTTGCAGTTGCTGTTAGTAGTGCTGCACCATTACACACTGAGCCTTTCCGTTGGTACTGATGAGACATGCTATGCTAAGTTAGCTTGTTGGCTAGTGGGATAGCAAACCGGCTAGCTACCTGTTGTATCTGAGAAGCTAGTTTGCCGCTTAAGTTGGCTAACTTGTTTAATTTATGACCAATATTTTAGTCTCCTTCATTTCAATACTGCTTTTCACTGTGTCGGGCTTCTTAGATAGTCGTAATTTTGCAGTGTTTTGTTACCTTTGGCCTTTGTCACGAATGACTGGTTAACCACTGATGTCGTTAACCTGTCACTTCCACAGCTTTCTGTGGTCGGATTACAAGACCTCTCTTTAAGGAAAAAATTCAGATAATTATTGAAAAACGTCTTGAAAAGTTGGTGAGATATTTCTTAAAACTTTTCATATATATATTGGACACTATCTTAAGAAATTCTTCATTAACATACTGAAGATCTAATTATAGACGATATAGCAAGACTTATATAAATGTAAAAGTAAGCATCTGGATAAATTGAGACAAATGAATACAAGTCAAATGTCTGTCTGAAAAAAATCTACACCGACTACCATTTAAATGGATTTATATAGTCATTAAGCTTGTGCCACTCGGTGTTAACACTTGCTATGTCAGTTTGTGAAACTCATTCACAATATTTTCATATATTCTGATTTTTGTGTGTCCTTGAACTAAACACTGAACACTAACTGCTCCCCGGGTGCCAAATGGTGGTTTCTCACCGTCCCTATACAATAGGTTGGGTCAAATGTAGAGAATTGCAATTTTTCTCTTGTGGGACTGATAAGGGAATTAGTATTTATTTTATTTATAAGAACAAGTGAATTTAATATTTTACTGGCATGTCTAGTTCGGTTTCAAGTCCTATGCCTTATTTTCTCTTCAGATGTTCAGAATATGTTAAAGAATTGAACAAAGTTTTGTTTTTACTGTATGAGGAGAAACTCCAATACAACAATCTGACAAAACAGCTGCCTGATCCATATGAAATTAAAGATGGATGGACTGACAAGGCTGATTTTGGGCCTGATGTTACCTTTGGGGATATTTATTTGTACCTGATCAAAACCCTAGTATTTATACTGGAGTGTAAACGAAGCCAGTTAAGTCGTTAGAGCCTTATCAGTTTTTCTTTTCAGGACATGTTTCACAATCATATTGATGGGACCGGACCGTACCATGTTGTTTTATAAAGGCACAGTGCCTCGACTACAAGCCACATCGAGTATGGATATGCTTGCAATAAAAGAATACAATCATATATTGTATACATTGGACCCGCATGGCTGGATTTGGAGAAATTTGCAGTCATGTAGTAGCTATACTTTTTTTAAGAGAAAGCTGCTTTTAAACTTGGCCTTACACAAAGTTCATCTACATCTGAAGCATACAAATTGATTAAAACATTTTTAATACGTAGGTATAATACTAATATGTACATGTATGTTAAAAGTCAATTTTTCAATAGATAATAAAGTGAAGTCCACATACTTTGGAGTTTTTTTATTAGGCTTCCAATCCTTCTTTTCAATTACGACTTCCAAAAGTGAGCGTCATTTTTTTCTAAATACTTAAATGAATTTAACAAATCTTCTCTGTTCAACCAATTACACAGCAACTAACTATCATTGTGATGAAGAAAATTCAAGATTAACTGACTGTCAATCGTGTTGTTGTTTTTTGCAAAATATATATTCACACAGCAATTAACATTTTTGTTTCGTTTCTTGACAACCAGTTGTCCATGTGTCTTATGTGTGATGTCAGATTGAAAAACACTGTCATCCCAATACTTCAGGACCCAAACGTTATCAGGACTTGCCTTTGATTCAATGAGGCAAAAATTGTCTCACTTTGATAAGGAATAATAGAGACTGTCTTCGACATGTCCACTCAAAATGAATAAATATTATGCTTCTAGATACTCGTCTGCTTTTATCGCCTCTTACATATACAAACTTTGTGTATCTATGAGGTATTCTGTCATATCCTTCCAGCTGACTGTCTGGCAACTAAGATCATTTGTCCACTCAGCTTCAGCAAGCATAAACGGATAAGACATTTTTTTCTCCATTGTTTGCATCAGTTTTGACTCGTAATGCTTCTCATCTTCCTTGCTTCGGGATCCAAAATATTCTGAGTATTCCATTTTCAAAAATTTCCAACTTTTTCCTGTTCAACGTTGTAGTTTTACAAATCTTTATTTTGAGTTTCAAGACCCACACATTATTAATTCATGACCATGTTTTGCATACATTCAGGACGCATTTTGTTTAGAGTGCAGCTGTTACATTACACGATATGGAGTCTATAATGACAATGTTCAATCAATATCAGCTAATCCAGTAGCATACAATATATTTTTAACAAATATAAAAGTGCAGGTGTCGTGCTACAAATTGTTTTTGTCTTGGTCTTTCTATACTTAAGCCCATATTTCTTTAGTGTAGTGGGTCTAATAACAACGGTCTGTTGAGTGTTGTGATAAAATGATACTACATTATTATAGACAGTAAATACTAAATAGTTTGATAGCCTATGTCGTTGAATGACATCCTGTAGCCTATGTCTTTTTCCTTATTTGGTCAACAATGGCCAATGAATTGATCTGTCATACATTTAACTTACAGTATGTATTAAAAATTACAAGTTCACCAGCTCTCAGTGACATGTCTAATTTTCCTAGAAATGAGAATTTAGTTAGAATATTTATTAGGCTATACATTTAAGATCCATCCATCCATCCATCGTCAACCGCTTATCCGAAATCGGGTCGCGGGCAAACTGGAGCCCATCTCCATTCTCATTGGACGAAAGGCAGGGTACACCCTGTATAGGTCGCCAGTCTATCACAGGGCAGAGCAGTTAGGGGAACAGTGTCTTGCTCAAGGACACCTCGACACGCTTCTCTGCAGGATCAGGGATTGAACCTGCAACCGCTCTACCCACTGAGCCATGCCGCCCCTTCTTTTAAAGTGATTCCCTTATCAGTCCCACAAGAAGAAATTTGTATTTCTTTGCATTTTAACCCATCCAATTGTATAGGAGCAGTGAGCTGCAAACATATGGCACTCGGGAGCAGTTAGGGGTTCAGTGTCTTGCTCAAGGGCACCTCGACATGCTGTATGCAGGACCGAGGATCAATCCTGTAACCTTCCGACTGCCAGACGACCACTCTACTCACTGAGCTATGCCGCCCCCTTACATATATTTAAGATATCTATAATAATTCTCTCCTAAAGTCATCCTCTAGTGAAAAGTTAAAGGTTGAGAATATTCTTTTAAGATTATACAAACTTCCATTTCTTTTAAAGTTTTAATCGAACATAAAAGTTAACATAGGGAGAATTTTCTCTAGAACAACTTCCCAATGTATGTCTATGAACTAACTTTTCTGTCTTCATCTCATATCTGTCTTTTTCACATCATTGATGAAAAGGAGACACCATGCGGCAAAGAATTAAATTCACAGATGAGCGGGTCTGCAAGAGTCACCTATTGGATTCATGTCCTCATGATATTCTGTCAGGAACGGTGAGTGTTCTGTCTCTGAACCATGTATTGTAGTTTGTCTATGTGTAGATGAAGCACTTAGTTGCTTGTCTTAGTATCTGCTGATGTAAATATTTTCAAATAATTCAGTTGTAGCAAAATATTACTCAGGTATTAGTGTAATACTGCAGAAAATTAGTTGGGGAGGTTGTTATTTTGGATAGTAACAGGTTTGATTTGAAAAGTGTGTCAATGTTGCCAAAGGGGCTGCAGTAGCTCAGTGGTAGAGTGTGGTAGTGTATGCACCTTGGGAGCTTATGTGCTAGGGGCTGTGGGTTCAAACCCATCATGGGGTATCAAGAAGGTCATCCGGCCTCAATCCTCTAAGCCCCATCTAAATCTGTGTCCATCCCCACAACATGGGTACTAATCGTAACATCTAAAAAAGGGCCTCTGGGCTTCTTGACCACATTTTATACCCTTTTGGATTCAAAGACTGTTGGCAAGGAAAGTAGCAGATCTTTAGATTCTAAAGAAAAAAATATTGTCGTACTCAATAATCCAGGTAGTCAAAATAGGTTCAATCAGGTCATCTGAATATATATATATCAAACAGGAAGAAGTTTCAACATTCATTCATGAAGCCTCCTGTTTTTTAAATCTATATTCAGATGACCTGATTCAACCTATTTTTATCTAGATTCGAAAGTTTGCAGTTCTCAAAGTTGGGTTGGTAATTGGCCTTTCAGCATGTACATTTTAAGGCATTATTACGACTTCAAAATCAAAACCTCTCTTTGTTGCTGGAAAAAATTGAGATGTAGCATCCTTATCCTTTCATTGATGAATATCCATAGGTACTTGTGTGAAAATATGATTACATTATGGACACTCTTAGCATTTTGTCAAACAGTTACACTCGGCAAACTGGCTTCATAAAAACTTGAATTGATCTGATAATTTAACCTGTTTACAGTATTTTTTATGGCACTGTAACTCAGGTGAATTAATTTAATTATATTTCACTGCAGTGATCTAACTTTAGTTTTCACTCGTTCAACATTGATGACATTCTGAATCCAACAGAGAATGGACCTCGGAGAGTGCGTAAAAGTCCATGACTTGGCTCTCAGAGCGGACTATGAGATTGCCTCAAAGCAGCAGGAGTACTTTTTTGAGCTTGATGTGAGTACAATCTCTCTCTTCTTTGTTTCTCTTGTCTCTTTCTATTCTCTTTTTCTCTTTTCTCCTCCTATCTCAACCTGCACTGTATGTATGGCTGAATTTGTTCCTCTTCACTGATGTATATGTATTATATTCATTCACTCAGTCGCCAACAGTAATGTCAAAATATTGGAATACACTTCTAGTCAAAAGTCTGATTAAATGTAAAAATCTGATTAAATGTAGGATTTTCAAAATCTTAGAAGTCGTTTCTTATTTTGAAGTTTCGTTCCAAAAAATATAAATTTTTAAATGTCTCTCACCCTAACAAATTGTTTTGTTAAATTCTCCAGGGAAATTTAATAACAAGAAAAACTTTACTATGAGAAGGTGTGCTCAAACTTTGACTGGTACTATACCTTGACAAGGGGAACACTAATGTGCACAATTGCAAGCACATGCTTACAGATGAGTGTTTTTCCAACTTGTTTTCTTGTAGGCTGCAGAACATCTTCAGTCTTTTATTGCCGACTGCGATCGCAGAACTGAACTGGCAAAGAAGAGACTAGCAGAGACACAAGATGAGATCAGCGCAGAAGTGGCCGCCAAGGTGACTGACTCACTGTCTATGTTAGATAGTAGGAATGTGATTGGTCTTTTTAATGCTATGCCATACTATCATAGTGACTAATTCCACAAAGACACTTCAAATCACAAAAGCTCAATGTCCAGATTCTGACACATGTAACAAAGCGTTAAGCAATACACAGGATTTTATGTCTTTTTTAAAAATGTAACAAAGTTTTAACATTCTTTTTTTTATTTTTGGTCAGGCTGAGCGTGTTCATGAGCTGAATGAGGAGATTGGGAAGCTGCTGGCGCGGGCTGAACAGCTAGGGGGAGAGGGTAATGTGGACGAGGCACAGCAAGTGCTGGAGAAGGTGGAGAAGACCCGTGCCATGAAGAAAGAGGCAGAAGTCAGCAATGATTGAGTGTTTTAATTTTTTCTAAAGTTTTAAAGCAATTATAACAGAGTTTTGATTTGCTAAAATATATTGCCAGCTGAGTTCATTAATTGAACTAGTTAGCTGTAACTTAAACTATCATCTCTCCTGTAAACACACATTAGCAGTCGATTTTAACAATTTCTTTGATTTAAGATGTTGTGTAATGTTCGCTGATTAAGGTGCAAGAGTGCCAATGCATCATTTTGACATGTCAAAATGTGTAAGGGTAAGCGACTTTTGTATTTGTGACAGACGTTTCACTCCTGTCAATTAAGTTTGGGGCAACATATTCTGAAGTAGACTTCTTAGGTTTCTACTTTGGAGATTTCTTCTTTGGTCATTTATACTTCCTAGGTCAGCCTCTTCAATTTCCATTGGAGATGAATTTGATCTTTTTATCTCAATTATTCAACTGGAATGTGAATATATATCTTATTGTTTTCCAAACTTTTTTCCGGCATTTTTATTAGTTTCACACTCCTTCTTATTGTAGGATGTCTACCGGAACTCAATGCCAGCCTCTAGCTTCCAGCAGCAGAAGTTGAGAGTGTGTGAAGTGTGTTCCGCCTACCTGGGTCTTCATGACAATGACCGCCGCCTTGCTGACCACTTTGGGGGTAAATTGCACTTGGGATTCATTGAAATTCGGGAGAAACTCGAGAAGCTAAGGGTAAGCTTTACTTCTACACAAGCAAAATTATGCTTCAAATTAAACGTGTCAGTTTGACTCATGGTATTTTGTCAAAATAGCAGGAAAATGTTGGAAAGTGAAATATGATTTGTATAAGTACACTTGGTGAGAGATAACATATTCAAGCTTGTATAAAAGTACTGCCAGTATTGGCAGTTGTACTAAGGATTGATGCTTAATCATTTGATTTTTCACACCCTTGTAATGTTTTTCTCTTCAGAAAGCAGTTGTTGAGAAACAGGAAAGAATGCGTATGAGAAGGCGGGAGGAACGTGACCGAGAGGAGGAACGTGAGAGAGAGTGGGAGCTGGAGCGGGAACGGGAGAGGGAGCGAGAGCGTGAAAGACAGCGGGAATGGGAAAGGGAACGAGAAAGGGAGAGGGACCGAAGGAGGTATGTTTTACTCAGTACCACACTTATTTTCCAAAGACTTGTTTTTTCCTGCCTCGTGTTTCGTAACTTTGTGGTCTTTCTCACCTTTCAGGTCAAGGTCTAGGAGTGGAGATCGATACAGGTATGTGTAACTTATTTTGAATCACTTTACATACTAGGGGTTACCTAGCTTAGTAGCTATGCTGGTATTCTAGTTATCATAGGACTGGTGGTTCAATATGGGGGCTGCTGCAGAAAGCATGTCAAAATGTCCTTGAACAAGACACTGAACTGCTCCCCAGGCGCTGCGGCTGCTCACTACTCCTATACAATAAGATGAATTAAATGCATAGAACACATTTTGTACGATGACAAACAAATAGAGCTTTTTTTATGACATGGGCTGCGGTAGCTCAGTGGTTCAGCGAGTGCTTCTGAATTGATGAGCCAGAGTCTAATGGTTCAAACCCACCATGGAGTGTCAGGAAGGGCATCTGGCCTTCATCCCCCAATGGTCCATCTTGGTGTGTGTCAACCCTCATAACATGGGGACTAATTGTGACACAAAAATTCTCACTTTTCTAGTTTAGCGACCACTCAAAGCACTTTATGATGTTTACTCACACATACCTGAGCATGGGGGAATTACGGCTGGATGCCCTTCTCCTCACACCCATGGTAAGCCCAGTACCATGATGCCTGACTTGTAGGCACACGCTCTACTGCTGAGATACTACAATAGTCTGTCATTCTGTCAAATTTACATAGTGATGGTGGTTGCGTGGCTCAGGTTCTAGGCCGTTCCAGTGTTAGCTGGACAATGCTTGGCATCATGCTCATCATATTCTTCGTAAGGGTCCATTTTTGCATGCTCAGGATTGGTCTCTACATTGTGGGGACGGATAGAGACCTGGGTGGAGCGTGTGGGATTGGGGCCGTATGCCCTTCCTGATCCCCCATGGTGGGATTGGGTCCATGATACCATGCCTAGCTCGTTGTTTTCTGACATACATCTCTACAGTGAGGCACTGCAGCACCTTCAAAATTTCTTTTGGTGTTTTATACACTATATTCATTGCACATCTGTTCATCTTCAGAGAGATCTCTCCTGGGGCCAATTCCTATTTTTCCTCCCTGTTAAGGTTTTTTGTCTTCTTTTTTTCCCGAAGAGTTCCTTGTCTGTATGCGAGGGTGTAAGGAGAGAATATTATGTTAATGTAAAGCCCACTGAAGCAAATTTACAATCTGTGATAATAGGCTATACGAATAAAACCGAGTTGACTAGGGCCTCCACAAACATAAAAGCTTTCTTGAAACTTCACAAAAAGAGGTCAATCTGTTCAGCTGGATCAATCTGATCAATCTGGATCAATCTGTTCACCAGGTGACTTCTTCAGTCTGAAGAAGTCACCTGGTGAGTGACGAAATGTTTCTCAATAAACTTCTGATCCAGCTGAACAGATTCACCTCTTTTTGTGATTTCCCTACCTGGATTATTGAGCATGCATCAAGACTTTCTTGAAACTTGTATGAATATATTCACTACAAGGTCAAAAGTTTGAGTACAACCTATCTAATGAGTTATTACAGCCACATCCATTACAGGTGGATGCATAAAGTCAATTATTTAGCCATGCAGTCTCTACAGTCATAAGCTGTAGAATGGGTTATACTGAAGAGCTCAGTGACTATCAATGTGGTACTATCCTAGGATGCCACCTCCTCAAGAAGTCATTTGGTCAAATTCCTGCCCTCCTAGATTTGTCCCGGTTAACTTTAAGTCTGTTATTGTGAACTGGAAATGCTCGGAACAACAACAGCACAACCGTGAGGCAATAGGCCACACAAGATCACAGAAAAGGACAGCTGATTGATTAAGTGTGTATAAATCTGTCCTCGGTTGGAACAATTACTACTGAGTTCCAAACTGCTTCTCGAAGCAACATCGGCACAATAACTGTTTGTCTGTAGCTTCATGAAATGGTTTTCCATGGCTTAGCAGCCTTACACAAGCCATAGATGACCATGCTCTATGCAAAGCATCCATTGGAGTGATGCAGTGTAAATGTTCCCTTGAGTGATTAATCATTATTCACTATCTGGCAGTCTGATCGACCAGTCTCCGTTTGGTAGATGCCAGGAGAAAGCTATCTACCAAAATGCCTCGTGCCAATCGTAAAGTTTGGTGTAAGAGGAATAATGGTCTGAGGCAGTTTTTCAAGGTTTGGGCTAAGCCCCTTGGTTCCAGTGAGGGGAAATAGTAATGCTCACACACACACACACAAACAGGATTTGTATTCCGGCCGTTTTTCCCCGCTAGCGGGGGTTGACCGGTCCATGGATTCGTCTCCTCCAAGTCATTGACTCTCCATGAATTTTGTTGTGGAGCGAAGTTTTATGACCGGATGCCCTTCCAGACGCCAACCCTTTAGTCGCCTCTTACGACACGCAGGGATACGGTGGATGAATTCTGACCCCCATCCACAGAGGGGAGCAGTTAGGGGAACAGTGTCTTGCTCAAGGACACCTCGACACGCTTCTCTGCAGGATCGGGGATCGAACCCGCAACCTTCCGATTGCCAGGCGACCGCTCTACCCACTGAGCCATGCCGCCCCTATAGTAATAGTTATACAATTAGAAAATGCTAATGTCTCCCGAACCATCCATCCATTCATTCATCCTTCCATCAACCACTTATCTGAAATTGGGTCATGGAGTCATGCTTAGAGCCTATCCTAGTGTTCATCAGGCAATAGGCAGGGAAACACCCTGGACAGGTCACCATTCCATCTCAGGGGTTGAGTATTCATGAGTTCACTGTCTTGCTCAAGGACACCTCAACAGAGTTTTTACAAAGG
>OMLC01035527.1:0-18640 GCA_900302585.1 Regalecus glesne
AGGGTATGAGATTATTAATTACCTCTGTAGGATGATATAAGAATGATCTATTCTTCTGTTATCTATCTGGTCCATTGATGTTTTTGCAAACTTGTTAGGTAGATGTACGTATCGCTTTGTCATGGCATGTTAGGTATGCAGACATGGTGTTACATGTTTCATATGAGGAGTCTTGATCAAACTGTGTGTGTAACCTGGCTTACCCTTTCTGATTTATTGGGATCTATTATCTACACTGTATGTATAGATTGCCCTGTCTATGTAAATTCCCTCTGCTCAGTGTATCTTTCCACTGTAGTCAGTAAGAATTGTCATCCTGACACGTTGTGAGGTACTCAGATGTTGTTGATTATTTGCCATATGACCAAGGTCAGTGGAATTTGTTCTCTGCATTTAACCCATCCTGCAGTGAGTACAGCCAGGGGTTTAGTGTCCTCCTCAAGGACACCTCAAAACGATTTCTGCTAGAGCCAGGGATTGAACCATCAATCTTCGATTACAAGATGACTGTCCTACCTCCTTAGCTACACCAACCCTGGATGTTTATGTGTTTGCATTGTTTTGTGGTGTCAAAATACCACATGAAAAATCACACTTTTTCAGGACTTGACTTCTTTTTTCTTTTTTTTTGAAAAGCAGTGGTGGATACCTCTTCATCAACTGCTTTCACAATTTTCCCAGTGGAACAGAAATAAAAATAACAACAATGCCACTTCTGTCATTGTTTCACCAACCAGTGAGATGTTTAAAATAGAATAGCATCCTCACATGATGGATGGTTACCGAGTAATGTGATCTTCACAGAAGAATTTGGCAGAGTTTGACAGCACCTTCACAGCCTGCTGGCTGCTCTCTGACCCTGTTTCTCATTTTCTTATCTTCCAGATATGGCTACTGACGACAAAGTTGCCATCTTGACGGAGGACGAGGAGGAACAGAAGAGAAAGTATGTCTTGGCTGAGCCTTTCAACACTCTTTCATTGGAACGCCGGCCGGAGGACTCTGCCCTTGCCCCACCTGCCCCAGATACAACCCCAACAGAGCGCTCTGGATCACCGGCCCCCTCTATAAACTGCTGTCAGAGAATATGTCTCCGTGTCAACAGCCACCTCCTCATCTCCAAAATCTTTTATTTCTTCTTCTATGCAGCCTATGGCTCCCTGCACCCTCTCCTGGCGGTCTACTACAAACAGCTGGGCATGTCACCTAGTCGCAGTGGTTTACTAGTTGGTATACGTTATTTCATTGAGTTCTGCAGTGCCCCCTTCTGGGGAGTGGTGGCCGACCGTTTCAAGAATGGGAAGGCCATGCTGCTTTTCTCAGTGTTCTGCTGGTTAGTGTTCAATTGTGGCATCGGTTTTGTTAAACCAGCTGAAATGAGCTGCAGGGAAAAAGGGGCAATTGCTGTGACGACCATGTCACCCGAGCTAACAACTCTGCCTCCTATCAACACCACGCTAGCCAGCAACGCCAACAACCGCACGAGGAGCCGTCGCAGCTTGTTGGACGATTTCCTGAATTCCCCTATGATTATTAGTGTGCTTAATATTTACCATAGAGCACCCCGGAGGGTTGAGAGAAGTGTTCATGGCAATGCCACATTGGCACCCTTTAATGTAGTCAACACCACCCTACCAACAACAAATACCACAATTGCCCAAATCACTACTACTACCACCAAGCCGGCTCCCACCGAAGCCAAAGAATATGAGATCATCTACAATGAGGCCCAGGTGGAGCTTATCTTCCTAATCATCTTACTGGTGGTCATCGTGGGTGAATTCTTCAGCGCCCCAGCCGTCACCATCGTGGACACAGTGACCCTGCAGTACCTCGGGAAGTCCCGGGACCGCTACGGCATGCAGAGGATGTGGGGCTCACTGGGCTGGGGTCTCGCCATGCTCCTGGTGGGCATATGGATTGACCACACCCACGTCATCGCCATAATCGATGGCCTGGGCTGCACCCTACCCGAGTATCGCATGCACAACTACCAAATCGCATTCATCGTGTTTGGTGTGCTCATGGCCATGGCATTGATTGTGGGTACGCAGTTCCACTTTGAAAAAGACGGAAGCAGTCACGAAGAGCTACCAACAGGTGGTGTAGATGAGTTGGGGGACACCTCGTCCCCTGAGTTGGGCTCACCCTCGGACCAGACGCCTGACAGCTCAGACGCCAGTCAGGATTTCCACTACAGCGACCTCCTGAGGCTTCTCTGCAGCGTGCGGTACAGCTCAGTTCTTTTCGTGGCCTGGTTCATGGGCTTTGGCTATGGCTTCGTTTTCACCTTTCTTTACTGGCATTTAGAGGACCTGAAGGGGACCACCACGCTGTTTGGCGTCTGCTCCATCCTCACCCACCTGTCAGAGCTGGCAGCCTACTTCACTAGCCACAAGTTCATCGAGCTGGTGGGCCACATCAGGTAGAGCATCTTCACCAGAGGAAATGTTGCGTGGTGTATTGTCGTGTCCTAAACACACCACATGCTAACAGTTTTTATACCAAACTCCTTAGTGCTATGGAAGCATTTTCACCATAGCCTGCCCTGATAGGATTAGAATCCCCGACCCTGTCGGCGTGTCAGTTTATCTTGATAAAGCTGGTCAGTCTCCAGCTCTGTGTACAGGTGTTTATGCATCTCTCATCAATTCAATAACCTTTGCATTTGCCTCCATTAAGACTCAGAAAGCCACTCGGTGTTTATATCCAGTTCAAGAACCGACTGCCTTTTAAGTGCGTGTCTGACAGAATGAACTGAGCCGCTCTGTGCTGACAGTGGCGATGCGGGGAAAGGGCGAGTTTCTCCATGAGAAACAATAATTCTATTGATGGAGGGCTTGCTGCAGGATTGAGTGGAGAGCCCCGGGACTTAGCACGCAGCGGAGATATTTGAGAGGGCGGTGTTAGGTTTCAGCATGAGGGCCCCTCTGCACTTTTCTCACCCGCATCCGGGTTTTGCACACAAAACCAAATCCACTGACATGAGAGGGGCACTTCAGGAGGGGTTGAAACTTAATTCATTGATTGATTGGATTTTTGTTGACCGTGGTCAAAAGTAACAGTGTTTCAGGGAAGGATGACTTCATTTTGTGCTCATGCATCTGGCTGGAAGAGAGGAGTGAGGGATGACGTGGTGTTATGGGAAAACGGCTGTATGTAAGATGCACACCAGGGAGGTAATGATTCCCAACTGCAGGTATGCATCCCAAGTCATTATATAGAAATTCTCACATTTAGTCACGTTGGTCATATGGAGCCATCAAAATTCAACCGAGACCAATAAACAGTCAATGATGAACTCCCTCAAGCAGCTTTAAAGTGAGTTTATGTTCTGCTGCAATATTTGCATATCAGTCTGTGTCTATTGGTTGGCCAATATTTATATAAGCTATTGTGTCATGTTGACTTGTGCAGGGAATGTTAACTAAGCCCAGAGCCAACCTGCCTGAGACAGGATAGGCGTAGGAAAATTTTACATGTTCCATATGCCCGTAGGGAGGTTTAGATAGGAAGACAGCATAGCTCAGGAGGTAGGGTGCTCATCTAGTAATTGGATGTTGGTGGTGCAATCCCTTGCCCCTACATATCGACATGTCCTTGAGCAAGAGACTGAACCCTGAAGTGTTCAACCCCTGAGATGGAGGGGTGACCTGTCCAAGTTGTTTCCCTGCATTTCCCCAAATCACCACTGGGATAGGGTCCAGTATGACTCCGCAATCCGATATCGGATAAGCAGTTGATGATGGACGGATGGATGGACACACTGTGTGTGCATGTATCTTCAAGCTATGTATTACCTTGCTTCACGTGCACTCATTTACACAATCAAACTTACCAGCTTCCCAGTACAACCAGCCTGATACTGGTGGGCACTGGGAGCTTCCTAGCATAACCGCAGTCTGTTACTGTTGCTCCATTGTAGCAGTGGGTAGATGGGTGTTGGAGGATGAAAGTATTGAGCCACATAGTAGCTTCTGAGAGTACAGGATCTGTGTCAGCCACTTTCCCAATGCCTGTTTTCACAGCTTGTGTGAGATTTGAACCATCCAGTCGCAAGATACTCTTAACCTCTAGGCCGCCAGTGCTTCCGTTATGGAACCAAGTCCAACAAGGAAGACGGCTCACACCGAAAGACAAATAAGAATGAAAATTATGAGGTCACTGAGTTGTGTTTCCCAGCCTCTTGCCTGGGTGGGCCGCTGAGCTTGCCCATAAAGCAGCATAGTGTGCTGGGATTGTCATTGCCACAGTAGATAAGGTATCAGGTACCAGGAATGGCCGACACACCTGCTTCAGTGACAGTTGATTAACTGATGATGGAAAATTTCACTGCACTGTATACACACACACGCACACACACACACCCACGGACCTACCTGCTTACTGGCCGGTCTGGGATCTGTTAAGTTAAGCTTTTGATAAACAGGCATGTTGATCGAGAACAATTCGGAGAACAGTGTCTTGCTCAAGGACACCTCAACACGGTTCTATTTAGGTGTGGGGCTCAAACCGGCAACCTCCCCGCTCTACCCAGTGAGCCATGCCGCCCTCAAAATGTTGCCTATGCAGTTTATATATTTGAATGATTTTATACTCTTTCCTTTGGAGAAACAAGACACGGTGGGCGTTCTTTAAAAGTTGTGTCTCTCTGTGGCAGGGTGCTGTACATTGGCCTGGCCTGCAACACGGTGCGGTACCTCTACATCTCCTATCTGGAGAACGCCTGGATTGTCCTGCCGATGGAGGTCCTCCAAGGTAACAGAAAAGTCAGCTACACCTAGCATCAGGTCTCAGTCATGGTTCAGCTTGAGTGGGGGGAGCTAGGACCCCGAGCCACTGACATAGAGTCTGAGAAGAGACTGCACGCAGACAGGAACTGACTATGTTTGTTTAGCGAGGCACTTACCAAACTCCCTTTTCCTAGACACTCCTAAAACAACTGTAGGATGTGTTGTCAGATGGACGTGTTCAGAATGACGCCATTTTGATTTTTCAATAAACGTTTTAGCCTGATGGCGGAGACTGATATCTAGAGCAGCCAAACCGAATACAATTGTGGAATAATAAGAGTTATATGAGCAACATCACAAGCGGCTGAAGTCACAGGAGGGTTTCATCTCCTCAGCAAGTCTGTTGAATGCATGCTGCAAAGTGAAAAGCTTAAATCCCACTTGCTCACTCATGCAAAATATACCATTTTTAAGAATCCTGCTAAGGTGCATTACATTGAAATGTTTGGTATTGTAAAATATGACATCAAACCAAAAAACTTACTTTTTAAATAACACCCCCTTGATCTGTTCAGGCCTCATTTTGTGAGAAGTTTAAGATTACAAAGTTGAATCAGCAGCAATAGATATTGGAGGGTAATTACATGGGAAGAATATTGCACACAGACATACTCATATTCCTACCAGTGAGCTGCCCAGTATAACCACAGTCCTCTGCACAATAATCACCCAGTACAACCACAGTCTTCTGCACAATACTCACCCAGTATAACTGCAGTCCTCTTTATAGTCTTCTGTACAGTAAACTCAGTGACTGACTGCTTTAGACTACTGTCTAGCTGTCCATTACTCTATTCGAACTGGTTAGCACCCAGTATACAGCACCAGAGGAGTGTGGTTGTACTGGGTAGCAACCAGGTAAGAATAAGTAGATGGTGCTGGAAATTATGCATAAAGCATGTAGCATCAGCATCATTAAAATGGACTGCACAGTTTTTTAAAATCATAGGATATATCTGAAATTCATCATCTATTATATATTACCTCTCGTATCAAATTCATATACAATGCATAAGGGTGATTAGCCAACATTCCTCTGCGAACAGACTCGGACTGAAAGCAATGTTGTCAAAGGCAACCAAGAATAAAGAGGTCAAAGGTCAGTCATAACACTGCTTTTGACATTGAACCATTTTGGCTCAACTTGATTCCACAGGGAAGACCAACTGCAGTTTATCAAACCTCTATTTCATGATGCATATTACCTCCACATGAGAACATGTATATCTGCCTGAACTTCCTTATCTTCAGAGACAGCTTCCTCCTCTTTTGGTGTTTCCCACAGACCGGATGCTGTTTTAAACACTATATCAAACTGTGAAGCAGGAAGTTGTCCTAATCTGCAAACATAGACACCCCTGTGGGCCTGAGGGAGGGAGGTTGTAGCTTGTATGTCTCAAATGGATATTTCTATTGATTTATTAGTTTATTTGATAGGAACAAAAGAAGAAGCTTTATTCATGTGTCATTGTACAAACATGTAACAAAATGCGTTCTTTGCATCAACCCATCCTATTGTATAGGAGTAATGAGCAGTAGCAGCGCCTGGGGAGCAGCTCCAGTTCTTTTTCCTACTGCCTTGCTCAGGCACAAGCAGGACTATTAACCCTAACTTGCATGTCTTTTTCTCAACTGTTGTCCACAGTAAAAATCAGTCATGTATGATTATCAAAACACAATTTACCAAAACAGTAATCTGAAAATGAGAAGTTAATCAAATCACAGGTAAGGTTAGTAAATATGTCTACATCTCTTTTTCACCCAGGAGTGACTAACGCCTCGGTGTGGGCCGCCTGCATCTCCTACCTTAGTGCCGCTGTGCCACCGGCCCTGAGGACCTCTGCCCAGGGCATTCTGCAGGGCCTGTACCTTGGCCTGGGTCGAGGCTGTGGAGCCATGGTTGGAGGACTCTTCGTCAGCTACTTTGGTGCGTCTTCGTCGACCATATCCGCCATACAGTCTTGTATTTTTGTCTCAATGACGTCATGTCATGTCACATGTTTTGAGCACAAAGAGACAGTCATAAATCTTACAAGGCCTCCTTAGTAACTGCCTCCATAGTAACCTCTGCCTGGATTTCTTCCCTGCAGGCGCAGCAGAGACCTTCAGGGGAATCGGCATGGCCTCCCTTGTCATCCTCCTCATCTTCTCCTTCATCCAGTGTCTCACCTCAAAGAACAAGGAAGACGGTAACAGACGCAAGCTTCTGTCTTTCCAAATGCAGATTCACCTCTACCTCAGTGCATAGAACTGGTTTTAAAGCGACACTCCAGGGGCTGTATTACAGAAACTGAATATCTCAAGTCTTTATTTATGATAGGAAGAATCCAAGATAGGATGTTTTCCTGTCTGATATTACAGAACCAAATCCTAACAAATTTTAGGACTTAAATCTTATCCAACTCCATCCTATTTTCTCATTGAAACACACTAAAACATCCACTGAGAGACTACCTCTCCAAAACTGGTCGTCATAGTTGTTCAGCTAACTGCAGGATCATGCTCCAGGCAGTCTGTATCTACTAATGATTGAATAAATAAAGGATTCCCTTATCAGTCCCACAAGGGGAAATTTGGATTTCTCTGCATTTTTAACCCAACTTATTGTATAGGAGCAGTGAGCTGCCAACATACGGCGCTCGGGGAGTAGTTAGGGGCTCGGTGTCTTGCTCAAGGACACTTCTACATGCTATATGCAGGACCAGGGATTGACCCTGTAACCTGCCGATTGCCAGTCGACCGCTCTACCCACTGAGCTGTGCCGCGCCCCGATTATTGTGTCAGCAAACTATAACATATGGTTCAGAGCAGACCACAACCCTCTTGATGAATAAGTTCCAGCTGTTGATATTTCGCTGGTTATGTAAAAGCCATAAAAGAGCAGCCGTGCAGATTAAACAAGTTAGCTGACGCTACCTGGTGGAAGTGAGTTAGGACAGTTTAACGATCATCCTAATATTAGGAAGGGTGGATCTCAGATGGTGGGACATTAGGATGCTTATGTGATACACTTTTCCTTTCTTAAACCTGCATTGCAGGAGTTTTATCTCTCCCTTCTGGCACCTACTCTAGTGAGAGTAATTGCTTTTTTTTGTTCATTGCTGTCCAATCAGGGAAAGCTGCACTAGTGGTTATCTGTGTTTTTCCTCATCATCGATCAGGTTCTGTTTTTGACTTTAATCCATCCTCTGAACACAGACGGGTTTTTTTCCCGGTAACATCAGAATCTTTTCTTGGACATTTCTTAGATTTTTCCACTATGGCTTCCAAGCCCAGAAACTATTGTGGCAGAAAGCCCCGAAGGCAAGCCAGTCAAAGGCATGCTACGTTTTATCACCTGGAAGTTCAGCTCTGGCAAAGCGGTTATTCCTGGTTGTTGTAAAATGCATCACTTGTAGAGTGTCAGTTTAAGAATGTTGCCCAGACATCAGATTTAAAACTGTTATATTGCAAAATACAGAGATCAAGCAGAGATAGGCCTAATCATCGTTATATGAACGCATTTTGCAAGGGCCTGAATGTCAGACATTAATTTACATGCAAAAGTCCCTGTACACACTCTGAGTTTTAGTCAGGATGGGAACACTGACTTGGGAACCATTCATCTGTAATGGCCTTTTTCCTGGATCAGGCCCTAAACAGTGGAGATAGGATCGGCAAGTTAGGAAGTCTCTGTAATCTGGCCCCTGGAGGTTTGGGCACAAACAGACATCTCTTTTTAAACTGAATCACTGGCACATTTAATGCAATAGCCACAGGCTATTGTATTTGTAGGCCCATTACATGATGGATAACTTTAATATCCAATTTGCCGTTCAGATAAGCAATTGATGGATGGATAGATGGATGGATGCAGATTTCTCTATAAATTGTCAAGCATTACCCATGAGGCTTTCCTATGCACTTTTCAAACATATAATTTTATATTGCACGAATTCACTGGGATTCCTTGACTGTTTTCAGTTTTTGTCTGTTTACTTACTGTTTTTTTTTCTGCATTCACCCGTCTAATAATAATCCTTCGACAGCGTTCTGCCCGGTCATCTCCACCGTGTGCCAGATATTACCTCAGAGCAGCTCTGCGTCTCTTGTACATTTAAACGTCAGTGCCCAGAGGCTGATAAGATAAACTTGGCTGATCCCTGAGGGAAAGTGGGTCAGTGAATAGCTGTTGAAGCCTTTCTGTGTTTCCATTCCCGTTTGCTGAAAACACCCCCGCTGTGCCGGATGGGAGATGAGTCAATCAGTCGATCAAATTCTGTTTATATAGCATGTTGTGTTCTCAAGAACACAGCATGCTTTACAAGAGGACAAGCAGAAAATATATACATATGTATATGTGAAACAAAAAATATGTGTGCTTGTCTGAAGAGGGAACGTAAATCCTGGTCAGGATATGGACCTGTGTTTGCATGTGCATTTGTATTTAGCATGTTTATTTATGCATGTATTATTATTATTATTATTATTATTATTATTATTATTATTATTATTATTATTTGAGTCTTAATTTAATTCTAATACCTCTAACATGACTAACATATATGAAGGAGACCACCGACTCAATACTTGCTGAATGCTACTATGCTCCAAAAGAGTAACTTGTTCCGATTACATTTACATCTGCATTTACATTTAGAATACATGCTCACCACAGTTGTGTTGCATCATGAATAATATTTGTGTCATGATGTGGTTTATTCCTCAGGGTCTGGGGGTCTCCATGTCATTAACTCAATGTGGGTTGACCGTCTGGCAATTACTGCTGCGCTCCACCAACGTGCACGCAGGGGGGGGGGTGCACGTGGCAATAGCAAGAAATTCTACTGTGTTTTTTTGGAGATGGTATCGTCTCGTTTAATTAGGAGAGTCTGTGTGGGAGCATCTGCAGTTCACTGTGGGGGGTGGTTCAGTTGACCTCATCCCACTGCTACCGTCACCATTGGGTTGTTGGAACAAGGCTGCTTGAGAAATGCAAACATACAGTAGGACATAAACATGCAAATACTCGCAAACACACACAAACGCTACCTGGCCCACTACACATAGACTAAATCTACTGCAGCACATTTCATGTGTTCCACGTTGCTCACTTGCAGACTGTAAAGACAACTTCCTCCCATTCGGATTTCAATTTTTTTGCATTTGTCCACTGAGAAAATATAAATAAATCTCCCTACCTGCAACGCTGATGATGGTTAGCAGAGAAATATTGCTTCATACTTCCCTGCTAATCCCATCGGCCTCCTGCACCCAGCTGTATCCCAGCACTGTCCTACTGGAATGCTGACTGACTGTCCAACATCACCTCCACCTTTAGGATGGAGGGAGACAAAGTATCAATTGCAGCTTGAACTCTCTCCTTTGTGTTCAGAATGTTGTGGGCACACATAGATGGGAAAAAAAGCCAATTAACCTCCTGCTAAATTATGGGGTGGCATAGCCCAGGAGGCACGGCAGTGGTTTAGTAACTAGAGATTTGTTGGTAGCATCCCTGGCCCCATGTACAAAGCATCTCGAGGTGTTGTTAGGGAAGTCCCTGAACCCCTGACTACTCCCTGAACACTACACCGTGGTTGTGCTCACTGCTGCTATACAATAGGATGGGTTAAATTCAGAGATTCCACTGGCCTTGATTGTGTGGCAATAAAACACTTTCTCTTTTTGCTATCCTGTACCGAGCATTTAAAACCTTGATCAGGAGAAGATGAAGAATCGTGACTGTGTCCTCATCCAGGATTGAAGTTGGTTTTAAGTCTTCATCAGACAGGCTGAAGAAATGAAAGCAGATGGAGCTGTCCAATCCCCAGGCCAGACCCACAGTAGTTGTCTTGTTGACCTGTCTTGCTGAACTGAAGTGTTTCCAGCCCATCACTCTCACTTCCCCTCACAGAACTGTTCCTGACATGAAATCTGATTTCTGCTCACTTGACTTCATCTCCCGAGAGAACCCTTTGACATAATTGGACCTAGCATCCTCACTATTGACATCAGTTCGCTGCTCTCTGGAGTAGCTTTGCCTGCTTCAAACAAACAGTTGTTCATCCCGTTACAAAAAGACCATGTTTGACCCATTAGGCCTCAGTATTGTCAGACCTGGCCCTGAATGACATTCTGAGATCCCCAGAGTCACTTCTCACCAGTCTTCCATTTCTTCAGTGAAAAAGACCTTCCAGAGAGAGTCTGGGTTTAGGACTGATAATGCCAAGTCCACCCTAACAGAGTGTGTCTGGAGGTTTCCACCTCACGTTTGACTCTGGATAATGTCTATTCTACATTTCAGGTGATTCGTTTGGTTTTTAAATCTGTGGATTGTACCATTCCATGGCTGCAGTAGCTCAGTGGTAGAGCACATGCTTCAGAAATCAATGAGCAAGAGGCTGTGGGTTCAAAACTACCATGGATTGTCAGGAAGGGCATCTGACCTTAATCCTCCAAGCTCCATCTAAGTCCGTGTCCAGCCCAGGGGACTGATGGTGACACGTAAAACAGACCTTTGTCATCATGCCAGTTAGATCAGGTGCTGACTTTTGAGAGAAGAGCAATCTTATTCAAAGTCCATTCTCCATCGCTCCTCCACTGCCCCATCAGACCGGCGGAGCCGTCGGTCTGTCACTGGCAGAGCCTGAGCCAGTGATAGAAACGTACAGCATGGAAACACTTGCTTCATGAACAACATGCACACCCCCTCTCACACAATGTCACACAGTCACGCCTCTTCAAGACTTCATTAGGCAAGACCAGAATCTGCCTCTCGAACAAGTGCGTCGGGACAATTTTGATCTTGGTGTGCATAGAAGCGGTTGTGTTGCTTCAACTCCCATTATAAAATGGTGAGCAGAATAACTCGACCGGTCTCGGAGATTATTTACACGCGGACGTCAAATGCAGAGTGGCTCAAATTTCCCTCCTGCTCAACAAAAGCCTCGATCATCCAGCTTCTCTCTTCTTTATTTTCTCTTTACGTTCTTTCATTTCCTCCATTCAAAGACCAGCCCCTATCATGACCATCCATGCCCTAATCTCCACCACGCTGGACCGCTGCAGCCTTCTTTATATGGAGGGATTAGCCACTCATCCCTGTCCGGACCTTAACTAATGCAGATAGCTGCAGCTGGGCTCCTCACACAGCCTCCAGGAAAAGAGGCCATATAAGCCTTGTTCTCGCCTCATTGCTCCGGCTCTCAGCATGTTGTGGAGATGAAAATGCTTTTGTTTGTCTTCAAAGCCCTCAATGGGCTGCCCCTTCCATTTATATCTCAGACCTTCCACTCCCCCCAGGCAACCTCGAGTCACTTCAACCCTCCGACTCCAGACTTGGGTCCTTTGTGGGTTCGCCTTACGTGTGAGTTTAGCGAAATAATCTTGCACTTGATGTCAGAGCGTGTGCTATAGACACATTGACCTTGACCCACACAATTGGCTGTCAGCATCCCTTTCTCTCCACTCGGAATCATTTCAAGCTAAATTGTTCACTCCACATTGTGAGCTGGCAAGAAGGCCTAAGCGCCTGTGGAAGACGTACCTGGAGTAGATGTGTAAGCCCTCAGAGGTTACGTTGCTGACCACTGTCGATATGTAATTAAAGTCGGACGTCGGAGGTCACGGGGAGACGCTCGGTTCTGGCTGGCGAGGGGCTCTCAGATGACTCCCAGCCATCGAACCGTCATTCAGAAAGTTTAGCTCAGAGCACTGTGGAGGGACTTGGTGAGAGCTCCATGAGAGATGGAGATGCCAGAGGTCTGTGCAGGAGGAACCCCCCAAACCAGTGACTTTCCCCCAAGGCCTTGATGGTGTGTTACAGCATTATTCACATGCCTGGCTTGATTGTTGGTGATTGATTAGAGGGTCGGTTCAATGTGTGGGCTGAAAACATACTGAGGTGTCCTTGAACCCTTAACTGGTCCCCGAGTGCTGTCCAGTGGCTGTGCTCACTGCTGCTGATGGGTTCAATGGTAAGGGACTCCTTCAGTCCTCCTAGCTTCACCACAGCCATCATGTCTGGTGTTGTCGAGGGGGACCATTGTACCTTGACCCTATGCACGGGCACGTCGCTCTGGATAAGACTGTCTGCTAAATCCCTCTAATGTCATGTAATGATTGGATGAAGTCAATGTGGCGGTCCACAGTCTGACATCTGCATTATCACCTTGAACAAAGAAGCAAGTTACCTTTTATTTCTATCAGAGACGTTTATATAAGACAGGAGACGGACAGAGAGAGGAAGGAGTGAATTGTGTAAAAAACCCCAAAAAGTCCTCTGAGTTCTACTGAAATAATCCTAATCTATGTCTGATAACAACAGACTTCTAGAGAGCTTTTCCATCCTGCCCAGGCTGAAGCACACACTACGTCATTAACTGTTTGACTCATCATATCCTGATGGGGGATGACCAGAAGTAATACAAATCCTCCCTGTCTTTACTTTGATCAATATGTGTTGTGAACCACTATGAAGGACTTAGTGATGACAGTATTGTGTATTGGAGTCTAATCTACAGGGTGGCATAGCTCAGGAGGGAGGGCGACCTTCTGGTGATTAGAAGATTGGTGATTCAATCCCTGGTCCACTCAGAAACCATGTCGAGGTGTCCTTGAGCAAGACACTGAACCCCTGACTTCTTGAGACAACGGATTAAAATGAGCCTGGTGGCTAAATCTGGCATATTTAGATTCTAAATGTTCATTACTATGCACTGTCCCTTTAAAGATTATTATTATTATTATTATTATTATTATTATTATTATTATTAAGAGATGCTTTGGTGGGCAGATAATAAATCAAGTTTGTACAGCTCCAAATCCCTTTGCAATGCTACAGGGTTTATAAACCTCAACCCACCCCGGAGGCCCTGCAGTCCCTCCCTATCATCTCTCTTACCTGATACGAGTCCGTTTGTTTCACCTATATCTTGTCTTAGTTCTTGATCTTCCTGGTCACCTCACTCTTTGTGCAAGCTCTGGTTCTACCTTAGGCAGAGGACCACAGGGAGGAAACACTGAGAAACAAAAATCAAGATGGAAGCAGGGGGAAAAAAGATGCAATCAATGCAAGGGCAAGAAAAGACGAGCGGAGAACTTCACTGTAAACCGTAACCTGAGACGGCAGGCGAGGTGAAATAATTTGTCATGCTGTCCTCCGCTGCGTCGATCATGAGCTCACTCTACCTCACAATTATTCTCCCTCGGAGTCACTATTGTCCTCCCCGTCTGCTCCATTCTTCATTCTGCACCGCTGCCTGTGTTACGTGCAGCAGCCCCATTCAAACACATACCTGAAACACAAAACCGTTTATAGGCGTAGTGGACAGGCCTGTTAGCTGCTTCACTGTTGACAACCAAACAGTTACACTGATTTGTTGGCTTGTATATGTGAGGCCTCTGCTACACTAAACCTCGGTGTACTCTTTGGAGCTGTAGAGGTCATCTTAGTTGCTTTCAGGTCCGTAGTATGTTACGGTCCCAGCACATCAGTTCACAAACGAGGCCTCGGGCCTCATGTTGAAGAGAGCGTCGCTCTGTGGTGGATCTTGTCTCACATGCATCAGGTCATCATCCCTCACCAGAGCAATGTCATGTACATGGTTACTCATGTATCCTCAATGCAAAACAGCAATTGATATTCATATGAACATCTGCTCCATTTTAAGTCTCTGTGATATCCACCTTAACCGGGCCTCTCCCTGTGGATCGATAGATATCGGCCATGTGGGGATTGATGGGGCCGAATTTGAAGTGATATCAAAACCAACATGTGATGCTAGTGTGTTAAGGTGGATAAGCTTTAACTAAATGTAAGGGCCTATTTAATAATAATAGTAATAATAATCTCATTTGAAGGGCTGTGCATATTAATGACCATTTATAATGTGAACACAACAGATTTAGCCACCTAGTGGATTTCATCTGTTGTCCCAAGCAGTTTGGGGTTCAGTGTCTTGCTCAGGGACACTTCAGCATGCTTTCTGAACCTCCAATCTTCAGATTAGTGAATAACCATCCTCCCTCCTGAGCTATGCTGCCCCTCAATCAATCTAAGAAGAGAGGTTTCTCTTTGTGGCCGCACCGTCCGGGAAATAACTGACCATTAACGTGTGCTTTATTCAGATTCAACTGTAACACTGATCGCTCCAATCCGCCCTAATGCACGTTGTTGATTCATCCAAGTCATTTAGTAACTAGCTAAACATATTCTAAACAAAATGTATGAAACAAAGCAACGACATAAGACATGAAAGAGAAAAGAAGACATGAATGGATACAAACAGTCGGTGAGGAAGTGAGAGGTCCATATTTATGTGTCACCATCAGTCCCTGTGTTGTGGGGTGTACATGGACTTAGGTGGAGGTTCAGGGATGAAGTCTGGGTGCTCTTCCTGATGCCCTGTGGGGGGTTCTAACCTGCAACATCTAGCTCATCAGTACCTGAAGTGCATGCTGCCACTGAGTTACTACATCAGGATGAAAACAGATGAGAGGTGAGGGGAATAGGTTTAAGGCAGATTGGCTGCTGACGGGTTAAAAGAAGGGATGATTCTTACTCCAGCTTTAACCTTGGCCTGTTAATGATGAGCTGCTGGAGCTTTCAAATGTAGAATAATGCCTTCATCCACTCGGATTTGGGTGATTTGTTCTGATGTCGGTACGCTGAGACACTTACAGTAGTTTTCCTTCTCATGAAGGCTGCGTGCAGGAGAGTCCATCAGAGCAGATGACAGCATTTAACTGCTGCATTTAACTTTGAGTTCATTCTGGCTGAGACTGTGTTCACATCAGTTTGGTTTCTGCAGTGAGAGGGACCTTTGCTGGTGGTTTTCTAGGGGTTCAAAGTACTTCACTCTCTCTTGATGCAGCCGGTGTGGTCTGGAGAAACACCCTGAGGTTGAACAATCTTCTACGTAGTACAATGCCCCATGACGCTGCTGATAGGTCCTCTGCTGTCCTATCAGACGACCAGAGGCGAGGACCTCCAACCTCAAAGTGTTTAGAAGTAAGCTGGAGAGAGTGTTCTCTTCTTGTGTTTCAGAGAGAAATACCAATGGGGGTACCAAGCTGAGGTGTGTTGCTTAAACAAGTAAAAGGACTCGTATGCTGGATTGTGTAGCTAAGTGCAATATGGAGGCCCAGTGGTCAGCACTGTTGCCTCACAGCAAGAAGCTCCTGAGTTTGAATCCTGTCCCAGGTCCTCTCTGTGTGGAGTCTTCATGTTCTCCCCGTGTCTGTGTGGGTTTCCTCTGGGTGCTCTGCTTTCCTCCCACCATCAACAAGACATGCTTGTCAGGGTTCATACTTCCTGCCTGTGCCCCTGAGCAAGGCAGTAGGAAAAAGAACTGGAGTTGGTCCCTGGGTGCTGCAGCTGCTCACTGCTCCTCTACCATAGGATGGGTTAGATTCAGAGAACAGATTTCCTTTGTATGTGCAGTGACACGTGAAGAACGTTTGGTCTGTTTATTTGATTCACTTAGCAAACACAAACGCTGGCCCACCAGTGATTGGCAGGTGACCCTGTGACTGCCTAGCATTGGTAACATGCCAGTCTCTGCTGAAAACACAGGTATTGTGCTCAGGATCAGGGTTAGTGTATAGGAAAAGGAAGCTCCGTGGCATGCCTCATGGCAAAAGGCTTCTGATGTGACCACAGCATCGGGTCATGTATCTCAAGTCCACTGAGGTTCAAGTTCAAGGTGTTACCTTGGCCTCCAAACTCCCCAGATCTCAAATTGATGGAGTATCTCTGGGATGTGTTGGACTGACAAGTCCGATCTATGGAGGCCCCAACTCAAAACTTACAGGACTTAGAGGATCTGCTGCTAACGTCTTGATGCCAGATGGCAGAGGAGACCTTCAGAGGTCTTGTGGAGTCCATGCCTTGAGAGATCAGTGCTGTGGGACATAGAGGACCAACAGCATCTGAGGCATGTGGTCATAATGTTTTGGCTGATCAGTGTATGGGTGTCTCTACATTTCCTCTTTGCTGTCCTTGTTCGTCTTCCAGTGTCTCTCCTCTGTTCTGTGTGTTAGTGTCTGTGTGCCCCTGTGCTATGAGTCATTTCAGCATTCCTTTAAAGCTGCTTTTGATATGAAGACTTCCCTGTGGTGAGTGGCTTATGTGAGGTTTTGTTTGAACAGATAACACAGAAATCCACGGTGACTGGCTGCTGGTCAGAGAGATGAGCAACAGGCAGACAGATAGAGGACGAGTTGGACGAGACTTAAAAAAGAGGAGACGGAGATAGTTATTAGGACTGTGTTTGTCCAGCGTTAGCGCAGACGTACAGGATGATGAGCTAAGTAAAGGCCAGCAGCAACCAGACGCAGATCAAATATTTAGTCTTGAATATGGCCTCAAGTAATTCAAGTGGTGGCGGAGGAGGCGGCCATTGTTTTTGACTGGATAACATATGGGTGTCCAGCCGGGCTCATGTTTAAATGTCTCCCTCTTATGATACGTGTCCAGCACCACAATTATTGAGTGTTGACTGAAATTTAATGACTTTTTTAGATTTTATAATTAAACCAGGGGAGGCATTGCTCCGGATGTAGGGTGGTTGTCTAGTAATCGGAAAACTGGTGGTTTGATCCCCGGCCTCTGGAGAAAGTATGTTGAAGTGTCCTTGAGCAAGACATTGAACCCCTGCACCAGAGTGGTGACCTGTCCAGGGTATTTACCGAACCCTTGGAATGCCCAATGAGCTCTCCAGTAGGATCCAGCATTAGCCGCAACCCGACTTCTGCTGAGCGGATGATGATGGATGGATGGATAATGAAACCATGTCATGATCGTCCATTTATCCTGATAGTGCTGGTTATACAGAGGTCACCGTGAATCATCACATGGCTTACCGACACCAGTAAGTCAATGGTTTTGTGGCTTATTTTTTTGCACTTTGGCTGAATGGCACATATTTCTACTAAAGCTGTGCTATCAAGTGACAGATAATGGTTAGATCACTCTCCAGTGAAACCAAGAGGTAAAATATTGTTTTCATCCATCACCGGAGGCTCCACGTGTCCCTTTTCTGATGGGGTTTCTGGTGTAGTTGGTATTTCAGGCCCTGCACTCCCTCTCATACATGACAATGTACGAGTGAGTGATACAGAGGGTGAGAGGGGTGCTGATGCTGAATTTGTTAAGGCTGGTTGGATATAAGGGCAGCATAGCTCAGGAGGAAGGGTGGTCATCTAGTAATTGAAAGATTGGTGGTTTGATCCCTGGTCGTTGCATTTTGAGGTGCCCTTAAGCGTGACACTGTTCCCCTAACTGCTCATTTAATGAGATGGAATGGCGACCTGTCCAGTGTGTTCCCTGATATTCCCCCAATTAGTAGTGGGATTGGATCCATTATGATTCTGTAACTCAGCTTTGGATAAGCAGTTGATGATGAATGGATGAATGGATGGATGCTCTGTTTGAGACCTCTCCTCAGGGAATCAGCTGGCACTGTCTCTCTGTCTGTGTTGTCTATTCATCTTCATGTTTGTCCAAAGAACTTACTCATTCTATCGCTTGACAGTTCTGATGGCGGTCTATAAGCTTACAAGCCAGCGACTGAATGAAAACAGATGGATATCTATAGGTGTGTGTGTGTGTTCTGCTGGCTCAGGGCTGATTCAGCTGGTGTCACGGTTTGACGTTGAATCAATGGAATTGACTAATAGCACGCACACACAGCGACTCAGCCTGGTCTGTTTAAGAGGACCACACAGTGTTTGCATCTCACTAAATATCTACAGACTTTGCTCCTTAAGAGATAAGGGTTTGAAAAATGGTTGAGGAGAAAAGCCAGAGCCAGAAAGAGAGATAAAGTGTGTGTATGTGTGTGTGGGGGGTGTACAGTAAAAGATAT